>JAKRSK010006657.1:2870000-3095000 GCA_029891615.1 Natrix natrix natrix
GAGACTTGGAGATCTGGGGATTGAACCTTGGGCTTTCTGGGGTATTTCCTTCATTCCTACAGTTATTCAGTATAGTTGACAGATTATCTGGCCAAAACGGAGAAATACAGAATAAATGAATTGGAAGAGATCTTGGAGGTCTTCTAGTCCAAACCTTTGCTCAGGCAGGGGGACCCTAGAGCCGTGATGGCGAACCTATGGCACAGGTGCTAAAAGTGGCACACAGAGCCCTCTCTGTGGGCATGCATAACTGTCGCCAACTGCTCTTCCGGTTTCTGGAGTGCTGGCTGCTGGAGCGCCGAAAAACAGCCTGAAAACAGCCAAAAAATGCCCCCCAAAACAGGCTGTTTTTTGGGGGCGTGTTCTGGGCCATATTCAGGCTGTTTTTAGGCACTCCGGCAATGAAACAAGAAATGCCCCCAAAACAGCCTGAAAACGGCCTGAAAAATGGCCCCAAAACTGGCCAGAATTAGCCCCAAAACAGGCATGGGTGCACTGGCCAGCTGGTCTTTGGGTTTCTCGTGCTCTGGCATGCATGAAGACCAGCTGGCCAGGCGCATGTTCGTGCCAGACACCCAAAGACTAGCTGGCCGGTGCGTCCATGCACATGCATTCCGGGGCACTTGGTGCCAAAAAGCTTCACCATCACTGCCCTATAGCATTCCGGACAAAAGGATGTCCAATCACTTCTTAAAAACCCACAACTATAAGCACCCACAACTCTAAGCTGTTCCATTGGTTGATTGTTCTCATTGTCAAGAATTTCTCCATATTTCGAGGAAGGATCTCTATTTAATAGGTTTCCATCCATTGCTTCTTGTCCTGCCCTCAGGTGCTTTGGAGAATAGATTGACCCCTTCTTCTCCATGACGGCCCCTCAAATATTGGAACACTGCTATCATATCTGTTAAGTAATTAAGCTCTCCGTTAGAAGAGCGAGTATGCAGAGAAGCGTAATGAGAGTGATATGGAATAACATGCACAAACCAGCATACAGGGACACTGAATAGTATAAAAATATAGTAGTTTACTATGTAGAAATATAGAAGTATTCAGAGTCCAGTTAACAGTCCAAGTGATACACAGTTCAGTAATTCAGTTATCAAATAGTCAGTCTAACACACAAAGTAGCTAACAATAACAAACTACAATACCTCACTATACACCAACCAGCTTCTAACAAAACACAGAGAGAGAGCTAACAACCATTCTGGCTCCCTCTTATAGATGCTTGAGGTAACAAGCCAATTACATCTGTTAAGCATTTAAAGTAACAGTAAAGTAATCATAGCTTATATACATTGCCAAGCCAAGCCTAGGGTTACATCCCTAACACTCTCTACCCTAGTCCTTCTCTAGATGAATCCTCTGCTTGTCTGTCTCAGTATCCCTGCTACACTTTGCTGGCTGCCCTTAAGTGTGTTTTACTGTGTTTGACAGCAGTAAGTAGCACTTAGCAATAGGACTTAGCTATAGCCCTTAGACTTATATACCGCTTCGCAGTGCTTTACAGCCCTCTCTAAGCGGTTTACCGAGTCAGCTTCTTGGCCCCAAGAATTTTGGGTCCTCATTTTACCCACCTCGGAAGGATGGAAGGCTGAGTCAACCTTGAGCCTGGTGAGATTTGAACCACCAAATTGCAGGCAGCCGGCAGTCAGCAGAGGTAGCCTGCAGTACTTCATTCTACCCAGTGCGCCACCATGGCTCTTATGTAGACTTATATACAGCCCTTTCTAAGCAGCTTATTGCCCCCAACAATCTGTGTCCTTATTTTACTGATCTCGGAAAGGAAGGAAGACTGAGTCAATCTTGAGCCGGTCAGAATCAAACTCTTGACAGTAAGTAAAGTTAGCTTGCAATACTGCATTCTAACCACTGCGCCACCACGATTCACGTGCTTCCTTCCTGCTTCTTCACATAGGTCTACTCTGTCCAGATGCTGCAATGCACCAGCCTTCCTCTTCACTACACAAAAGAACACACCTCTGGGAACAGACCTGAAATACGAAGTAGACACCAGCGGCATTTTCCATATCAATGTCGAAGTATTCCGAATGTTTCCTAAGGTGTGGTACCTATGTTGACTTAAAAATAATTCTCCATAAGTACAGGTAGTCCTTGACTTACAACTGCTTACTTAGTGACCGTTCAAATTTACAGTGGCACTGAAAAAAGTAACTTATGACCATTTTTCAGACTTACGGCCATTGTAGGATGCCCATGATTACATAATTTACATTCAGACCAGAGCGCTGGTGGGTTCCGGATCCTGTTGCAACTGGTACAGTGCAATGGGGCCCGGCGTCTACCACATGAATGCGTGCAACACGCGCGCACATGCCTGCAGCATGCGCATGCATCCTTACCTCCTGCAATGCTCCGCAACACCTCTGCAACGCTCCAGCTGCTCGGTGGAGCATCGCGCAGGCGCCATACGCTCTGTGTGCGTGTGCGGAAGCGCCGAAGAGCTCGAATACAGGTAAGGACAGCAGGCGGGCCATCGAGCACCGAACCGGAACAGTACCTGGTGCTCCCATCAGGCACCGGTACGCCCGTACCGGGGCGTACCACCTGCAACCCACCACTGGACCAGAGGTAGAATTCTGCCGGTTCGCCCTGTTTTGGGCAAACCAGTAGTGGTGACGGAGGGGAGGCTCTGCCCACCCGCGCACACATCACCACGGACACTCTCCGCATGTACAGATGTTTCTGCGCATGCGCAGAAGCGCCACACACATGCTCCCAGTCCCGAACCAGTAGCAAAGGTAAGAGGATTTCATGCCTGATCCAGACGTTTGACAACTGGCTCGTATTTATGACGGTTGCGGTGTCCCGGGGGTCATGTGATCCCATTCTGCGACCACCTGACCAGCAAAGTCAACGGGGGAAGCCAGATTCACTTAAAGAGCGGGTTGTTGATTTAACAACTGCAGTGATTCACTGAACAAACGAGGCAAGAAAAGTCATAAAACGGGGCAAAGCTCACTTAACCAATTTCTCACTTGGCAACATAAATCTCGGGCTCAATTGTGGCCGTAGGTTGAGGACTGCCTGCCGATTGGATCCCTGTGGTTGGATGCAAAGACATTGCCTGGATTTTGTAGCAGATACGAAAAGTGAGGAAAAGATCTGAAAGTAAACAAGTGAATTGTGTTGACTTTGTGTTGCTGCAATTTCCTTCAAGGCTGCTCTGATTAGTCTGCCACCTGTCACCTCATTCCTGCATATCAAGAGATATATTTATATTTAGCACAGCACATCAGAGAGATATCCTATCCATGTGGAAAAGGGCCAATCAACATAATTTAAATAAGGACATGGAATCAGTATGTAGGTAAAGGGAGATTTGATCTACTAACTTAAGGGTTGCGTTCGACTCTACATTACATGATAATGGAATTTATTCTGTTTTGGTGTAGTGTGACACCAGTGTATGGTGGTTTGTTTAGCAAACAGCAGATTGCTCAAACTAGAACTTAATTCACCTGTTGTCTTCTGAACAATGCCTTTCCTTTGCTTTTCACTTCTTTAGCATTATTCATTTTGAAGTTATTTAGAATTTTACTTTTCCCCAAAGTCTCTGTGAGTTACAACAGAGGTCTCCAAATTGGGCAACTTTAAGACTTATGGACTTCAGCTCCGGGAATTCCCCAGCCAGCCATTCCGTCAGACTTCAACTCACAGAATTCCACAGCCAACTCCGAATTCCTCAATCATAGCTGGCTGAAGAATTCTGGGAGTTGAAGTCCATAAGTCTTAAAGCTGCCAGGAAACTATACACCTATCAGCCTGACCTCAATACCAGGAAAGATTCTGGAAAAGATAATCAAGCAACGAATTAGCAAACACCTAGAAGTAAACAAAGTAATAGCCAAAACCCAACATGGGTTTGTCAAAAACAGATCATGCCAGACTAATCTTATTGCATTATTTGACAAAGTGACAAAATTAGTGGACCAGAGGAATGCCGTCGATATAATTTACTTGGACTTCAGTAAGGCGAAGGACAAGGTAGACCATAATATACTACTAGATAAAGTAGAAGAATGTGGGTTAGACAGCATCACCATCAGATGGATTCGTAACTGGCTGACCAACCACACTCAACGTGTAGTCCTCAATGGAACTGCATCTACATGGAGGGAAGTATGCAGTGGAGTACCCCAAGGCTCTGTTTTAGGCCCAGTACTCTTCAACATCTTCATCAATGATTTGGATGAGAGGATAAATGGGGAACTCATCAAATTTGCAGATGACACCAAGCTGGCAGGAATAGCCAACACTCCAGAAGATAGGCTTAAGATACAGAAGGATCTTGACAAACTTGAACATTAGGCACTATCTAATAAAATAAAATTCAATGGTGAAAAGAGTAAGGTTCTACATTTAAGCAAGAAAAATGAAATGCACAGCTACAGTATAGGTGGTACCCTGCTCAATAGTAGTAACTGTGAGAGAGATCTTGGAGTCCTAGTGGACAACCATTTAAATAGGAGCCAGCCGTGTGCAGCAGCTGCCAAAAAAGTCAACACAGTTCTAGGCTGCATAAACAGAGAATCAAGATCACGTGAAGTGTTAATACCACTTTATAAGGTCTTGCTAAGCCACACTTGGAATACTGCATTCAGTTTTGGTCACCACGATGTAGAAAAGATGTGGAGGCTCTAGAAAGAGTGCAGAGAAGAGCAACAAAGAGGATTAGGAGACTGGAGACTAAAACATATGAAGAATGGTTCCAGGAATTGGGTATGTCTAGTTTGATGAAAAGAAGGACTAGGGGAGACATGACAGCAGTGTTCTTATATCCCAAAGAAGAGGTAGCCAAACTATTCTCCAAAGCACCTGAGAGCAGGACAAGAAGCAATGGGTGGAATCTAATCAAGAAGAGAAGCAACTTAGAATCAAGGAGAACTTTCCTGACAGTTAGAAACAATTAATCAGTGGAACAGAAGTTGCCTTCAGAAGTTGTGAATGCTCCAACACTGGAAGTCTTTAAGAAGATGTTGGATAACCATTTGTCTGAAACGGTGTAGGGTTTCCTGCCTAGGCAGGGGGTTGGACTAGAAGACCTCCAAGGTCCCTTCCAACTCTGCTGTTGTATCATTGTATTATTGATTCCTCAGCCAGCCATTCTGCCAGACTTCAACTGGCTCATATTTATGACAGCTATTGTATCCCGGGGTCCTATGATCCCCTTTTACAAGTGATGTCAACGGGGAAGCAAGAGTTATTTAACAATTGTGTTACTAGCAATTGCTGTGATTCACTTAACAACTGTGGCCATAAAGGTTGTAAAATGGAGCAAAGCTCACTCAACCGTTGTCTTACTTAGTAACAGACATTTTGGTTGTATGTTGAGGACTATCTGTAGTTTATAAGTAATGAGTTTGTAACAGAGGAACAAATGTACCATATTTTTCGGACTATAAGACGCACCAGAGTATAAGACGGACCATGATTTTGAAGAGATAAATTTTTTAAAAAAGTTTTGCACTCTGCAGCCCTCCCAAACCCTCTGCATGCCTTGTTTTTTGTACAAAAAAAAGTGGGTGGGCATGCAGAGCTTTGGGAGGGTTGTAGAGGGCTCCTGGGGGCTGGGGTCAAAAACGAGCATCTAGCCGGTTGTCTAGATTTTGATCATGTGACCATGGGGATGCTGTAAGTGTGAAAAATGGACGTTTTTTTCAGGGCCATTGTAATTTTGACTAATCACTAAATGAAGACTTGTGAAGACTACCTGTATGCATATATTAGTATTATTGTAAGGTCTTTCTAGGGACGTGGTGGCTCAGTGGCTAAGACACTGAGCTTGTTAATCAGAAAGGTCGGCAATTCGGCAGTTCGAATCCCTAGCGCCACGTCACAGAGTGAGCTCCCGTTACTTGTCCCATCTTCTGCCAACCTAGCAGTTCGAAAGCATGTAAAAATGCAAGTAGAAAAACAGGAACCACCTTTGATGGGAAGGTAACAGCGTTCCGTGTGCCTTCGGCATTGAGTCATGCTGGCCACATGACCACGGAGACGTCTTCGGACAGCGCTGGCTCGTTGGCTTTGAAACGGAGATGAGCACCACCCCCTAGAGTCGGGAACGACTAGCACATATGTGCGAGGGGAACCTTTACTTTACTTACTTACTTTACTTTATTTAGATTTCTAGACCGCCCCCTCTCCCGAAAGGGACTCGGGGCGGTGTACAGTCAAATTAAAACACAAATACATAGGAATAAATATAAATACACAAATCTTAAATTAAATGAGGAGGTTAGAAGACTGTATCTTAAAGTAAAGCAGTTAAAACCTTAAAAACATCCCCAATTAAAACCCAAACCCAATTAAAATAAATCCCCGGGAGGTAAAACTAAGAGAGTGCCAGGCCAGCTGATTGAAACAGGTGAGTCTTTAACTTTTGACGGAAGGAACGGAGGTCGGTGGTGGTTCGAATGTCGGGGGGGAGGTCATTCCAGAGGGTTGGGCCCATCACAGAGAAGGACCTACTCCTAGGTGTCGCCCGCTGACACTGCCTAGCGGACAGCACCAGGAGGAGTCCCTCCCTGTGTGAGCGGATAGGTCGCAGGGACGTGTGTGGTAGGATGCGATCCTGCAGATAACTAGGTCCTATGCCATGGAGCGCTTTAAAGATGGTAATCAATACCTTGAAACGCACCCGAAAGGCCACAGGTAGCCAGTGCAGCTCGCGCAGGAGCGGTGTTACGTGGGAGTAACGTGTACTCCCCATGATAACCCGCGCGGCTGCATTCTGTACTAGCTGCAGTCTTCGGATGCGTCCCAAGGGAAGCCCCATGTAGAGGGCATTGCAGTAGTCCAGGCGAGACGTCACCAGCGCATGAGTGACCGTGCGCAGGGCACTCCGGTCCAGTAGGGGGCGTAATTGGCGCACCAGGCGAACCTGGTGGAACGCCCCCCTTGCCACGGCTGCCACATGGTCCTCCATTGACAGCCGAGCGTCAAGGAGGACGCCCAAATTGCGCGCCCGCTCCACAGGGGACAGTTGCTCGCCCCCTATGGCCAGCGATGGTGTCAGCTGGCTGAACCGAGGCGCCGGTACCCACAGCCACTCGGTCTTGGAGGGGTTGAGTTTGAGTCTGTTGTCCCCCATCCAGACCCCGACGGCTTCCAAACACCGGGACATCACTTCGATAGCCTCGTTGGGGTGGTTTGGGGTTGAAATGTTGAAATTTACCTTTACTTAAGATCTTTCTGTATGTGCAAGAAGCCAGCCACTGTCTAACACCCCTGAATCAACATCTTGGCTCTTCTTAATCTGATATCATCAGCCACCAAGGTCACAGGAAACTTTTTTTCCAGCAGTGTGACATCAAATACAGCAGAGATGAAATCTTAATCCTATAAGCTTGTTGTCGCTTTCTTCTTGCTGGAGAGGCTCCATTTTGTTATATTTAGCAAATGATTTACAAAATTCCCTTTAATGTCATCGACCTCTCAGGTCTGTGTACAAAATTGGGAAAATGACAATAAAGGTTATTCAGTTCAGCTCAGTTTTGTTGAACTGACAGTTCACAATTAGCCTGAATAGCTAATTAAAAAAAATTCTAGATAGATTTACCTGAATGCATGCAATCCGAGCTGGTTTCATACTAGCTGTTACATTCTGTGTGTTTTTTTTAAAATTAAATTCCAACTTTCTTGAGCAGTGGCTGCACTCACACAATGCTCTGAATTACATTAAGAACTTTCTAAAAATTCTTGTTTTTAAACCTTTAAACATTTACTTGTTATCTAGGTTGTTCTTTAATGTATTTGTATATTCCTTTCAATTATTAAGATACCAGCTGGTGTAATAGCTTTTTTATATATCGTATTTTTGGGAGTATAAGACGCACCAGAATATAAGACGCATCAAGGTTTTGAAGAAGCAAATTTTTAAAAAAAAGGTTTTGCACTCTGCAGACCTCCCAAAAACGACCCGTTTTTCGCAAAAATGGGCCCATTTTTTCCCCAAAAAAGGGCATGAATAGCCTTTAGGAGACTTATAGAGTGCTCCTGGGGACTGGGGAGGGGAAAACTGAGCAAAGAAAATGGCCCGTTTTTCACTCATTTCTGCCCTCCCCAGCCCCCTGGAACTCTCTGGAAGCCTCCTAAAAGCTATGCGCAACCATTTTGGTGAAGGGGGCGGGGTTTCAAGAGGCAAAAAATGCTGTATTCAGTGTATAAGACACACCCAGAATTTCAGCCTCTTTTTTGAGGGAAAAAGGTGCGTCTTATACTCTGAAAAATATGGTAATTGTCGTAGTCTATCACTTTTAAATCTACTTCCAGATCAATATTAATCTTGTCTGATAAAGCTTATTTCTCTTTCATACACAGTCAGAATAGAATAGCAGGTACTATTAAAATTAACTTCTGGATCTATGGTTCACAAATATTTCTCGATACATCCAATGTTGTATTTTGCTTCATTCTGTATCAGTAAATCAAGTGTTGTGGTCTTTTAACGTGGTCTATCATTCCTTCTGGCTCCCTCTAGTGTCTAGGTTTCAAAAGTCCCATTCTCTCAATTTTTTTAAAGAATTCAAAACAATAGCATTTTCCCATGAGAAGGATTCTTACGATTAATTTCAAAATCTTATTTCAAGTCCATGTGGACTCCTTAATCCATTTTACAGCTTTCCAGAATCGATGTTTTAAAAAATGATTAAACTTGTAGTTACATTTTCTTTACCAAAAAAAATAAAATAAAACCCCAGTAGTTACCTCCAAATTTGTTTCCTACCGTTACTACCTAAAAAGATAATAAGGCATCAGAATGACTCTAAGATAGACTAGATGAGTCTAAAGAAGGCATTCCACAGAAGAAGGGCCATGACTCAAAAGATACTTTCCCCAACTTGGTTGGAGTTGGCATTAGATGTTGAATGATTGATAGGTATCACAGTTCAACATATGTGGCGGGTGTCATTTATGGAAGGCTGCGTTGGGAATTTAAAGGATAAAACTAAAAGATCCTTGGGGTATTTTGGTTTCAATCTCAAATAGGATTTGGTGTGTGCAGGATTACTAAGGGAACTCTTGCAACATCTTAAACTGGAATAACACAACAACATAGTAATAATACAATAGTAGAGTTGGAAGGGACCTTGGAGGTCTTCTAGTCCAACCCCCTGCATAGGCAGGAAACCCTATACCGTGAGAGGGGACCTTGGAGATCTTCAATTGTTGGGGGTCTTAGAACATTTCAGACAAATGCTTGTCCAATCTCTTCTTCACAACCTCCAGTGAAGGAGTACCAACAACAAAGGGGTTAAATGCGATCGCATGTCACACAGCTGAACTTCGGAGGTTTTTTTAAAAAAACTTTTTAAGCATTTACTTTACTACAGGTTCTCTGGAAACGCAGGAGTAGGGGGGGGGTACCCATTTTTGCTCCCAGCAGGCTTTCCTGAAGCCTGCTAGGCCAAAAATGGGGGGTGGGGGTGCTGAGAAAGAAAGAAGGAAAGAAAGAGAGAGAGAAAGAGAGAAAGAAAGAAGGGAGGGAGGGAAAAAGGAGAGGAAGGACAGACTACAAACATGCCACTAGAAGCAGCTTCAGAGAATAATCCAGGGCTGGAAGGGACCTGGAGGTCATGTAGTCCAACCCTGCTCCAGCAGGACGTTGTGAGTGTCTGTCTTTTGATCACCCAGTTCCATGCCTACATAGCCACGCCTACCTAGTCACATGACCCCCCACCAAGCAACTCCCACCCAGCCATGCCCATAGAACCGCTAGTAAAAAAGATTTCGATTTCACCACTGCCACAACACCTGGAGATGGTATTCAGCCCAGAGGTGGCATTCAGCCGGTTCGGACCGGTTCAGGTAGCTCCGACGATCAACTGGCCCCGCCCCTGCTCTATCCTGTCCTTTATTTCCTGCTTTCTAGCTCATCTCAATCGCGTGGCACAGCTGATTCCCCCCCAACCCCCACAGTTGTTTTACTTACCATTGCTGACTTGTAAGGTAAGCAGCTGAACTTCTAAATGCTCCATTTTCAGTGCTGCTCATCAAACCGGCAGCATCCCAACATGGGGCAAGCCACATCTTTTCCTAAAATTGTGGGGCAGCTGCAGAAAACACCTACAAGATTACTAATAGAAGAGAACTGTTGTAGCTCAGAGTTGAAGTGAGGGCTCCTTACTGCTCTCTAAACTTGGTGGTTTTCTTGCAGACATTTCATTACCAAGCTAGATAACACCCTTAGTGCTACCTACCTTAATGCACTGATGGAGTTACTCAGTTTGGTAATGAAATGTCTGCGAGAAAACCACTAAGCTCAGAGAGAACCAAGGACCCTACCTACAAGTTTCCCTAGGAAAGATGCCCCAGTTTTTTAATTTACCATATTTTTCGGAGTATAAGACTCACCTTCCCCCCCCCCAAAAGACCTGGGAAGTGTTGGTGCGTCTTATACACTGAATGCAGCAATTTTTGCCCTCCTGAAGCCCTGCCCCCCCATCCCATTTTTGTGAAAAATGGGCCATTTTTTGCAAAAACGGAGACATTTTTTGCAAAAACGGAGATATTTTTGCCTTCCCCAGCCTCCAGCAGCACTCTGCAGGCTTCAGCAAGGCTGGGGAAAGGAAAAAACGCCTCCATTTTTGCGAAAAACGGGGCATTTTTTTGCAAAAACAGGCACGTTTTTGCCTTCCCCCAGCTCTGCTAAAGCCTGCAGAGTGCTCCTGGGGGGGGGGGGGGGGGGCAGAGAAGACAAAAACTTTTTTTCTGACTTACCTCTTTGAAATCTTGGTGTGTCTTATACACCGGTGCATCTTATAGTCTGAAACATATGGTATTTTATATGCATTTCTATTTGACATTCTCCGGGAAGAGACACCTTGTGGTGATTTCCAATAAAAGTTCAATAAAGAAAGATGCCAAAGAAAATACATCAAATATGTCCAACCTCCTAGAACAGTCAATAGAAGCCAGTCTACCTTGCTGATGTTATATGCAGCTAATTAAATGTGGACTTTTCACTTGAGAGCGTACCTATATGCTCTCATTCAATTTAAAGCTTCAAAGAGCTGGCTCACGTCCCTGGCAGATATTCTGTATTAAGGAAGGACTGAATTTTTCCACTTAACCGGTCCTTATGGTAGAGGAACACACACAGATCACCTTGGAGAAGGTTGCAGAGACTGTCAGCTCAGCCTAGGAAGAGCAAGAAAGGATGAGAAAGGGACTAACAGTGTCCATCTTGATTCTCCTTGATGTAAGAAGAAGGAAGGGAAAATGTTATCAGGCTTTCAAAATTTTGTCCTTGATTTATTCATTTAGTGACCGTGTGAACTTAACAATGGCACTGAAAAAAAAAACCTTACGACTGCTCCTTGCACGTACAACTGTTGCAGCATTTAGAATAGAATAGAATAACAAAATTGGAAGGGACCTTGGAGGTCTTCTAGTCCAACCCCCTGCCTAGGCAGGAAATCCTATACCACTTCAGACAAATGGCTATCCAACATCTTCTTAAAGACTTCCAGTGTTGGGGCATTCATAATTTCTGGAGGCAAGCTGTTCCATTGATTAATTGTTCTAACTGTCAGGAAATTTCTCCTCAGTTCTAAGTTGCTTCTCTCCTTGATTAGTGTCCACCCATTGCTTCTTGTTCTACACTCAGGTGCCTTGGAGAATAGCTTGACTCCCTCTTCTTTGTGGCAACCCCTGAGATATTGGAAGACTGCTATCATGTCTCCTCTAGTTCTTCTTTTCATTAAACTAGACATTCTTTTCAGAAAACTGGTAATTTGCATCCTTTTAGAGGGTCGTTGAAGCAGGTCACTGATTTCCAGAGAGAAAATTGCAGACTACAGGAACCATATTCCCTACTCAGGTGATCCTCAGGACACAGGCAAGCCTCCAAGTGCTTCAACGGCTCTCTAAAAGGATGCAAATGACCAGCTATCTAGAAGGAATATAATTATCCTTCCACTCCCCACTATTCTGTCAGTGCTGAAGAAGCTTCTTGGATGAGAAGGAAAACGTCTTCAAAAGAAAGTACAAGAAAGTCCAGTTGCCTCCTGAAAAAGCACCTTCGGGACAACCACGACCGGGATGACGGAGAATCGCTACAGGCTACCTGCATGCTGTATTCTAGGCCTTGGTTTGCTATTTTAGATTGTGGTGTGGTTCTTTTATATTTCTTGTTTATCTTGCTTCCCCCCCCGCCCCCAGTCCTATGTTAGCTGCCCAGAGTTTCATTTTGCAGGTTGTGGGTGGGGGCATCCAGGTAGAACACATAAATAAATAATTCCAGTTAAATGTTAATAATATTCAATAATAATATGAATTTTTTTACACACCTATTTTGTATGCCTCTCTCTCCCTCCTTCTGATTTGTCATAAATTACAGTTTGCAGTCCAGGCTACAAAGAACATCCAAGTTCTCTCACGAAAAGAGGCAGCTGCTTTAAAGGGTTTGTGGGCGGGTGCAGTGGTGGGTTACAGCCGGTATGCCCTGGTACGGGCGTACCGGTGCCTGCTGGGAGCACCAGGTACCATTCCGATACGGTGTTCCGGAGGGCCCTCCGTCCGCCCTCCTTACCTGTATTTGACCCAACCGGGCCATTTGCGCACATGCATGGAGCATACGGTTCCTATGCAATGCTCCGCCGAGCAGCTGGAGCATTGCGGGCAATGGATGCGCATTCAGGACGCTTCCACGTGGTATACACCAAGCCCCATTGCAGCGTACTGGGATCCGGAACCCATCACTGGGCGAGGGTTACCTCGGTGTACCAAAGCACCTTTTTATCTTTGCAGTGCATCCTGCCCACCTGCTGTACCTGTACAGGGTCAACATCTGTCCTCCTTTCACTCAAGGCAGTGGTGGGTTTCAAATTTTTTTAGAACCTCTTCTGTAGGTGTGGCCTGCTTTGTGGGAGTGGCTTGCTGGCCATGTGATCGGGTGGGAGTGGCTTGTCAGCTATGTGGCCGAATGGGAGTGGCTTGGCAGTCATGTGACTGGGTGGGCGTGGCCAACTTGTAAAATGTGGTGAAACTCACTTAACAACGCTCTTGCTTAGCAACCAAAATGTTGGCTCAGAAACTCTGACATTTGAAGGACGCAAGTCTTAAAGCTGTCAAGTTACAAGACCCTTGCACCCCTAACCCTTTAGAAAAAAAACCCTCCAGGGGTGTTCAAACTTGACAGCTTTAAGACTTGTGGACTTCAACTCCCAGAATTCCTCCTCTCGCTCTTCATCTTGATGATGTGCGGATGGGCAGGGGGAGGGAGCTGCAACCGGTTCTAAACGGCACTGTAGATTTGTGGAACCTCTTCTATGGAAGAGGTTAGAACTGGCAGGAACCCACCTCTGACTCAAGGTAAATGTGTACCAATGTCTATGGAGATTCTCGGTCATCCAGGTCATGGTTGTCCCAAAGGTGTTTTTTCAAGAGGCAGCTGGACTTTCTGTTATAGGAAATTAGCAACCACCTGTCTCCTAGAAGAATGACGTATTCTAGGAAATATTAAAGAGGTAGAATATTATGTTCCCTGGATGAGAAATGGAGAAATGTGTTTTTTTAGGCAGGAAGGAGACTCACTCTTAATAGCCCCCACCCTCCTCAATAGCCAGGACCTAGTTACCTGCGGGATCGCATCCTACCTCATACATCCCTGCGACCAATTCGCTCTCACAGGGAGGGACTCCTCCGGGTGCCGTCCACTAAGCAATGCCAGCAGGCGGTGCCCAGGAGTAGGGCCTTCTCTGTGATGGGCCCAACCCTCTGGAATGACCTCCCCCCCGATATTAGAACCACCACGGATCTCCGCTCCTTCCGCAAGAAACTCAAGACCCACCTGTTCCAATTAGCTGGCCTGGCCCATTTATAGTCCTATTCCTTATCCTCCTGGCAGTTATTTTTAATTTTGGGGTATATCTTGGGGTAGATTTTAATGTTGCTTCTAATTTTATTACTACTGTACAGTTTGTATATCACCTCCTCTATGTATATGTATGTATATGGTGTTTTAACTCTGACTGTACACCGCCCCGAGTCCCTTCGGGGAGAGGGAGCGGTTTATAAATCTAAATAAAGTAAAGTAAAGTAAAGTAAAGCCCACAGCAGAGGTCTGCACTTAAGAGTTAGCTAGGTCTATTCATAGGCAAATGCCCTCACCCAAGATCCAACAAAGGTAGGATTAGCCCTCAGCCATCATAGCAATTGCCCAAAGCCTCTTCATCGTCACCCTGCAAGATTCAACCAAGCTTGGTGCTCAAGACAGTACAAAGTTACCTCTGCAGGGCCCCATGGGAGTCTGACAACCAAACAGAGTACATTTCCTACACAGGAACAGGAAGCTCCAAGGCGGGGCCCCAAGAGAGGGTATAAATCTCTCTCTCACTCCCATCCAAGTGCTTTTTTTCTTTGCCCAGGACTTCAAACCGTGTGGCCCTGTCCGCCATTAAACCATCTTCCCAAACAGCCGCCATGGATCCAGTGTCTTTCTCCCCACTTGGAACCGAACACAGATGTTTCTTCCAACGCTGTTAAGTCCAGTGGCCTCTTGGGAAAAAAAAGCACCTTTGGGATAAATGTGTACGACGGTTCCAAAAATTGCTCCTATTTTTCGGTTGCTCCAGGAGATGCCCTATTCTCGTTCCCAGTTTAAGAAATGTGCGGTGGTTGGAAACGGAGGAATTTTGAAGAACAGCGGATGTGGCCAGGAGATCGACGCTGCCGATTTTGTGTTACGGTAATTGTCCAGCATGATGATCTTGGAATTTTTATATTCAGTGATTGTGTTGCTATTGCTGCTAATGAAGGCATAGGCAACTTTTGAGGTTTTTTTCACACCTCATTTACTAAGCTCTTACACCAGGGGTCTCAAACTTGTGATCCACGGGCTGGATGCATCACGTGTTGGCCACGCCCACACCCGGTTTAGCGAAGAGGGGAAAATCACGTGATGTGACACTGCCGTGACAACTTGAGTTTGACATCCCTGTCTTACACAGTTAGAAGCAACTGGAAATGAATTCATAACGACTAAGGTAAAGGTTCCCCTCGTACATACATGCTAGTTGTTCCTGACTCTAGGGGGTGGTGCTCATCTCTGTTTCAAACCCAAAGAGCCAGCACTGTCCAAAGATGTCTCTGTGGTCATGTGGCCAGCATGACTAAACACCAAAGGCACACAGAAAGCTGTTCCCTTCCCACCAAAGGTGGTTCCTATTTTTCTACTTGCATTTTTACGTGCTTTCGAATTGATAGGTTAGCAGAAGCTGGGAGCTCACTCCGTTATGCGATACTAGGGATTCGAACTGCTGAACTGCCAACCTTTCTGATCGACAAGCTCATCATCTTAGCCACTGAGCCACGGCAGCCCTGTCATAAGGACTAAGGTTCTTTAACTAGGGCATTCAAAAATTTTACAAAAGGGAGAAGTGATAAGACGGTGTGAATTTACATGCTTATGTCTTTGACTCTTTAAATAGTGGGAAATAGTGGAAAACTTTATACCCGCAAACTGGTTAAAACTTTAAAGGCAAAAGAACAGAAAACTAATAGCAACAGTAGAAGATCTCAACCACAACCATTTTTAAAAAGCCACAGATGTTAATGTTTATTGCTTTTCTGTTTTCCTGCCTTTAGACTCTTGATAAAGAATTCGTAATTGGGAAACCCCCCCCCCCCCAATAAATAAATAAAGTGTATACAACAACTTTCAATTATTTTTAGAAAAAAATATCATTAGCTTTACGTCTCAAAAAGAGCCCCGAATTCTTCCAAGATGATTAATGTAGAGTTTTAAGACACAATTAAAGAAAAAAAGGACAGGAAATCATTTCTGATTCTGCTGACTTAAGATAAAATTGATTCTTGGATCCATTTCAGCTCATTTTGGCTGGTGATGTTTGAAACCGTGGCCTGAAGGCAAAATAATTTTTTTTTCTTATTTTCTCCAAAACACAGCCAAGTTACACAAGAGGGACATCAGTTGTTTAGTTGGATTGACCTCATGGTTGACTATTGGCTCAGCATTATGGAGCCATGAATCCCTGCAGGGCTGAGAAGCTGGGACAGAATATTAATTTAATCCCCCTTCTCTCCGTTTCCCTCTTCTATCAAATCCATTTATTTTGTGTTCCGTTGTGTTTGTTCTACTGAGATCAAAGGCCTGTAAACAAGAGTGCGCCAGGATTCCAAACAACACCCCCAACGAAAGAAGACTCCGAGGCTTGAAGTTCCTCAAAGTTCCATTTTATTAGAGATGTCGTGTTGGCACTTCTGGGAAAACCCGAATCTGAAAGCTTCCAGGTTTCCCCCACCCAAATGAAAGTTCAAGTCCCTGCCCAGCACCCACATCTCCATCCCATGGCCCAATCAGGCACTGTCCCAACTGGAGATGCCTCCCAGTCACACCACTCCAGGTGAAGGGCAGGATGTCCTTGACTCTCTGAGAAAGGAATGTTATTTTGACTATATATCTCTCATACTCCATATAATTCTCCACCCTCCCAGTTTCCCACAGCATGAAATATGACGGGGCTGAAGGCCCAATGCAAAAGATGCCTTCCAAGCCTGACAGAGTAGACAAGTGAAAAAAAAGTTTGAGGAATCCCCACATGATAAAATCATTTGGGAGATTATATTTGAATTGATGAATTTACTGACTTGGTCAATTCTGGCCCTCCGGTCATTTTATGCATTGAATCATACTTTGTGCAGTATGTGCTCCATAAACAATAGAGTTGCAAGAGACCTTGGAGACCCTATACCAGGGATGTCCAAACTTGGGAACTTTAAGACTTGTGAACTTCAACTCCCAGAATTCCCCAGCCAGCATGGCTGGCTGGGGAATTCTGGGAGTTGAAGTCCACAAGTCTTAAAGTTCCCAAGTTTGGACACCCCTGCCCTATACAATTTCAGAAAAATCGTTGTCCCATCGCTTCTTAAAAATCTCCAATATGATGGAGCACCCACAACTTCTAAAGGCAAGTTGTTCCACTGATTAATTGCTCTCACTGTCAGGAAATTTCTCCTTAGTCATTGGTTGGTTTTCTCCTTGATTCATTCCCATTCATTGCTTCTTTTCCTGCATTCAGGTGCTTTGGAAAATAGCTTGACTCCCACTTCTTTGTGGCAGCCCCTGAGATATTGGAAGACTGCGATCAAGCCTCTCCTGGTCTTTATTTTCATTAAACTAGACATACCCAGTTCCTGCAGACATTCTTCGTATGTTTTAGCCTCCAGTCCCCTAATCATCTTTGTTGCTCTTCTCTGCACTCTTTCTAGAGTCTCAACATCTTTTCTACATCGTGGCGACCAAAACTGAATGCAGTATTCCAAGTGTGGCCTTACCAAGGCATTATAAAGTGGTATTAACACTTCACGTGATCTTGATTCTATCTCTGGGCAATTTATGATTGCATTAGCTTTTTGGGCCAATATATAGGACCCAGAGCAATTCTTAGCCCTACTGAAGTGCCTTTTTGAGTAGGTATATCTCACAATTCTCTACTGAGTTATAGGTTTTAGAAAAATCTCTTGGGGTTGCATGGAAGGATTTCTACAGGATTTTTAAAACTTAAGTACAGCTTCAGCTTCAGCAGTTCAAAAGTGGATTTCTGTTCCAAGGACTAACTATTTTTCGATTTCAAATGTTTTGTACCAAAGGTGCTTTTTCAGGAAGCAACTGAACTTTCTTGTTTGTTTTTTCTTTGAAGATGTTTTTGCTTCTCATCCAAGAAACTTTTTCGGTTCTGACAGGCAGTGGGGAATGGAAAGATTTATATTCCTTGCAGACAGCTGGTCATTTGTACTTTTGAGGGTGATTGAAGGACTTGGAGGTTTATCTGGGTTCTCCTTACTGTGTCCTGTAAGGTGGGTTGGGTTGAGAGAAAGTGATTGGCCCAAGATCACTCAGCTGGTTTTCATGGCTAAGGCAGAATTTGAACTCAGAGTCCCTTACTTTCTAGCCTGGTTACTTAACTACGACATAAAAACTGGCAAAAATGCATTTCTTCATCAAAGAAGAAAATTATGTTCTGCATGGAGCTGAATGACAAAGAACGGATTCCTAATTATATCTTGTACTTTGGTTTCTGCAAATCTTCCCTTGCCTTGATTACAAATTCAGCTTCCAGCTGTTCTTTGAGGCTGGAAAAAGCAGACTTGAAGAATGGGTTAGTTAGAAAGACGCAATTCAATCCATGCAGTTGAAAAGGATGAGATAAGGAAATTATAATGATAAAAGATGGGGGGGGGGGGGAGACCAATCTCAAAGCCTAGCATGATCATCTTATCCAGAATACGTAAGGTACAATTTCCCAGGGCAATGTCAGTAATCGGAGGTATTTATTTTTATTTTATTTTATTTCATTTCATTTCATTTTACTTCATTTTATTTTATTTATTTCATCAAGCATTAATTAGATAACAGATATTAGTATAAACATGATTATGAATACATGAAATGAATACGAATACAACGGAGTATTAGGACAGGGACGGTAGGCAGGCTGGTGCGCTTATGCATGCTCCCTTACAGACCTCTTAGGAATGGGGTGAGATCGACAGCAGGACAGTCTAAGGTTAAAGTTTGGAGAGTTTGGGGAAGAAACCAGAGTCAGGTAGTCCATTCCAGGCATTGACCACTCTGTTGTTGAAGTCGTATTTTCTGCAATCGAGTATGGAACAGTTTACTATAAGTTTGTATCTCTGTGTTGATGTGGTTGAAGCTGAAGTAGTCATTGACAGGTAGGACATTGTAGCAGATAATTTTATATACTACGATCAAAGGTGGCAAAGTTCTAAGTTGTCTAAAGCCCAAAATCTCAAGTCTGGTGGCATAAGGGATTCTATTGTGAGCAGTGGAATGGAGGACTCTTCTTGTGAATTATCTCTGAACTCGTTTGATTGTATTAATGTCCGATATGCAGTGCGGGTTCCAGACAGATGAATATCCAGACAGATATTTAACAAATCTAAGGAAAATAGATACTGCATACTGCAGAAATTTATTTAGATATTTTGAGGAGGACCCTTGTTGTAGCAGCTTAGATTCCATTGTGATCTTGCTTACAGGACTCAAAGCTAAAACTGATCCCAATTAGGCATTCCTTATATAACTCTGTATCTTATTCAGGGTGCCAGCTCTTTGGAAAACATTCATTTTTTCCTATTGCTCTTTCTACTTCTTTCTTTATCAGGAAAAAAAAGAAGAAAACAGTTAAAGAAAGAAAGATGGCACTGCCTTGCAGGATCAAATGAATGTATTAGTGTAGGACAGGGGTATCAAACTCAAGATGTGGTCAGATCTGGCCCGCGTGGCCATCTTGGAAATTGTAATGGCCTGGCCTGCATCACTTCAGCCTGGCCCACACTATCTCGGCGTGTGCAAGTACGCACAGAAGGCAGCCAAGATGGTGTGGGTGGGGCCTGTGCATGCATGCGCCCGCCGACCCTGCCCGTGCCTGCCAACTCCTCCCCTCTCCCCCCCTCCACCAGCCCATGGAAGACAGATGATACGGCCTGTGGGAAAATCGAGTTTGACACCCCTGGTGTAGGACGAGTAACAGAACCTGCGGGAGTAGTCAAAAGAATTACCAGCCTATAATCTCAACATAGCCACAAACAGACTAAGTCCAATTCCCTTTGAATTCCATAGACATTTATGGAAGATTAAAATCTTAAACATCTGGCTATTCCAGGCCTGAGGATAGAGGGTGGGGGGTTTGTTGAACTCCCATTGGTTGTTTTTTGGATGTGTTTGTTATGTCTTTTTTCCTGGATAGTTATTTCTTTTCTTTCTATTTTATTGTTCCGTACAGTTTAAAATAGCTCTCCAGGCTCAAGGTTGACTCAGCCTTCTGAGGCCGGTAAAATGAGGACCCAAATTGTTGGGGGCAATAGGCCGGCTCTGTAGAGAGGCCTCTAAAGCATTGTGAAGTGGTATATACCCCGTTTCCCTGAAAATAAGACCTCCCCGGATAATAAACCCAATCGGGCTTTTGAGTGCATGCGCTAAAATAAGCCCTCTCCTTCAAATTGACATTTGAAATTAGAGAACAAAGAAGAGGAGCAATTTTATAAGATACGGGATTTGTTTTATCAGTGGCTGGAAAAAAGAACCTGGACATGAAAAATGTTTTACTTATGTTTTAATTGAAGGAGAAAAGTGAGAATACAATAATGTTGTTAAATAGACTAATAACGATACAATGTTTTAATTGAAGGAGAAAAGTGAAAATACAATAATGTTAAATAGACTAATAATAATACAATGAAACACTGACATACATATGAATAATTTAGAATTTTTTGTTATAAAATGAAGGACAAAGATAATAATGAATTAATGTACATTTGATAGAGGATTGGTAATATAATATATAACTCTTAGTGCATACTATAAATATATCCTGTTGAAAATAGTGATAGATATATTAACATAAACACTTGGTAAATTCTTTTATACTGTAAAAATATTTAAAATGAGACAATGATTGCATAAAGGTATGTTGTTGTTAAGCAGACAATCAAGAATGTAAGAGAATTAAGCTTATTGAAAAGAAAGACATATTAATCGTAATTGAACATATGCTGTACAATGAAAGTGAGGTTTTGGGTTATATTGGATGGAAAATCTGTGATTGTATATGTAATCGAAAATACGGATGCAAAAACACTTGTAACCAAACGACAGGCTGTATGTAATGGATGAAAATTTTTAAATGTTGTCTTTTATGTTTAAAAATAAAACAAAATGTGAGAAAGTAAAATAAGCCCTCCCCGAAAATATTGCAACACAGCAGCAGTCAAGAGGTGACCACATTCGCCGCCTCCTGTACCTCAAAAATAATAAGACCTCCCCAAAAATAAGGCCAATCACTTATTTCAGGGGGGGAGGGGGTCAAAAGAAAATAAGACCCTGTCTTATTTTGGGGGAAACGTGGGTAAGTCTAAGTGCTATTGCTATAAGCTGCCCAGAATTGTCTGTAGCTGGGCCACTTCTAAATTGAAATCAACCAATAAATCCCTTCATCTAAACCAGGGGTCAGCAACCTGCGGCTCTGGGGCCGCATGTGACTCTTTCATCCCTCTGCTGTGGCTCCCTGTTGCCCATCGGCACCACAATTTTGAGAGAAACTTCCGGTTAGTGGAGGGCGGCATGGAGGGGGGGGGGCAGGATGAGACTCTATGGCAGGGGTGTCCAAACTTGGCAACTTTAAGACTTGTGGACTTCAACTCCCAGAATTCCCCAGCCAGCAGGCTCTATGGCAAGGGGCGGTTTTTTTTGGTGAGCTCCACAATTGATAGGCTTTCGGTTAGGACACGTAGAGGAAAAAGGATGCTACACTATGAGGAAACTCTATGGTGGGGAAACCGGATTTCCGGTCGGCTCCAGGATTGAAGGGGGGGGGGCTTCCGGTTAGGACCTTTGTGGCTCTTTGAGCGTTTCAGGTTGCCGACCCCTGGTCTAAACCCAAAGGCCTCGGCGACGCCATCTGGCTTGCGGTACACTGACTCGGTTGGCTGTTTTTGGCGCTGTGTAAACTGGTGTTTGTTTTGGATGAGGAGGGAGAGGGTTACCGTTAAAACAATTAACCCTGAGATCTTTTCCTCCTATAGATGCAATTTGCCACCCATATCGAGGAAATACGTTGCAGATGTTGGGGTCAAGACTAACGTCGTGACGGTCAACCCCAGCATAATTACGGAAAGGTCAGTCGTTCCCCAGCCTCCTTTCCCCTCCTCAGCCTCTGTGGAAGTCGCAGGCCTGAGAAAGAAGGAGCTGCGTCGTCTTACTTGCCCTGGCAATTCGCGGCTCTCGGCGCTGTAATTTCATAGCAACTGGAAGTGAGAGTCATTTGAGCTTCCTTGTCATTAGGGGGAATGCGTGCAGTTGAAAGGATGCATGTGGACTTCAGCCCACGCATGTTCTCTTCTCTTCTTCTGTGTTCTTGCTTTCCCTTGCTTTTCTTTCCTCCCTCCTTCACTCCCTCCCTCCCTCCCTCCCCACTTTGGCTTCTTTTCCTTAGCTTCCTTTCCTTGGCTGTCCTTCCTTACCTCCCTCCCTCTATTTTCCTTCCTTCCCTCCCTCCTTTCCCCCTCTTTCTTTTACCTTCCTATTTTCCTTCCTTCCTTCCTTCCCTCCCCCCTTCCTCTCTCCTTTATCTTCCTTCCTATTTTCCTCCCTCCCTCTTTCTTTAATCTTCCTTCCTTCCCTTCCTCCCTCTTTTATTTTCCTGCCTTCCCTCCCTCCTTTTCCCCTCTTTCTTTTACCTTCCTATTTTCCTTCCATCCTTTTCTTCCCTCTCTCCCTCCCTTTTATCTTCCTTTCTTCCTTCCCTCCCTCCTCCTCCCTCTCTCTTTTATCTTCCTTCTTATTTCCCTCCCTCCCTCTTTCTTTTATCTTCCTTCCTTTCCTCCCTCCCTCTCCCTCTCTCTTTTATCTTCCTTCCTATTTTCCTCCCTCCCTCTTTCTTTTATCTTCCTTCCTTCCCTCCCTCCTTTTCCCCTCTTTCTTTTATCTTCCTATTTTCCTTCCTTCCTTCCCTCCCTCCGCCTTCCTCTCTCCTTTATCTTCCTTCCTATTTTCCTCCCTCCCTCCCTCTTTCTTTAATCTTCCTTCCTTCCCTCCCTCCCTCTATTTTCCTTCCTTCCCTCCCTCCTTTTCCCCTCTTTCTTTTTACCTTCCTATTTTCCTTCCATCCTTTTCTTCCCTCTCTCCCTCCCTCTCTCTTTTATCTTCCTTCCAATTTTCCTCCCTCCCTCTTTCTTTTATCTTCCTTCCTTCTCTCCCTCTTTTATTTTCCTTCCTTTCTCCTCCCTCTTTCTTTTATCCTCCTTCCTTTTCTTCGCTTCCCTCCATCTCCATCTTCCTCTCTCCCTCCCTCTTCCTTCCTTTTTACCTTCCTTTCCTCCCTCTTTTATCTTCCTTCCTTCCTTCTGCCTTAAGACGACTCCATCTGTTCTGAACAGTAAAGGAGATTTATTTAGCATTTATCCCTGATTTTATAGTGTCTGGAACCGAAACCTGACTCGGAAGCCAACTCTTCGGTCTCCAGAGAGCTCGGAGGGTTCCAGAGTTGGATCTTAAGAAAAAAAACGAAAAAAAAAGACCTTGCCATTTGACAAAAACCACAATTTCTGATTTTCCTTCCTTTTCCATGCCTTTGACATTTAAATGAGGCATTCCCGACTCACAGATCCCAAGAAGTCCACCATAAAGCTCTTTTAATTGCAACGTGCTTTTTATCAGAGGAGAAGTTTTAAGGCCAAATATTAGATTGCTCCATTTTTTACCCTTTGTTTACTCTTCTTCTCCTCCCCTTCTGCAAATCGTACCAGGTTCCAGAGGCTGGAGAAATGGCGGAGGCCTTTCTACCAGGTCCTGAAAGGCTACGAAAACTCCTCCGTGTTGCTTCCCGCCTTCTACAACACCCACAACACCGACGTCTCCCTCAGGGTCAGGTATGTCCTGGATGACTTTCAATCCAAGAAGGCCGTCTACTTTTTCCACCCCAAATATCTCATCAACGTCTCACGCTACTGGCTGACTCAAGGGGTGCGGGCCAAGCGTATCACCACAGGGCTGATTCTCGTGACGGCCGCCTTGGAGCTCTGTGAAGAGGTGCACCTCTTTGGATTTTGGGGTTTCCCCATGAACCCCTCAGGGATGTTTACAACTCACCATTACTACGACAACGTCAAACCTCGACCCGGATTCCATGCCATGCCTTCGGAGATGTTCAACTTCCTCCGTCTGCACAGCAGGGGGATTTTAAGAGTCCACACGGATGCCTGCGGCTACTCCTGATCCAATGCAACAGATGGATTGTTTTCTTTTTTTTAAAAAAAAGCAAAATATAGGTTTTTTTTGGGGGGGGGTTGTCCTTTGCCACATCCTGAAGCAGAAAAGTAATTGGCGGGCAAGGATAAACACGTCCGCTGGGCCAGGCATCCCGTGCAAACGAATTTTAACGCTTCGAGAAAATTATGCAATAATATTTGAGCTTCTATTTTTCGTCAGGTTTTGCTTTTCTTCAGAGAGTTGGTGACCCGCCACCTCTTTTTCCCCCTCGTCAGCCATGTTGGGCTGTTGTCGTTTGGGTGAAGCACATCTTAGTAGGGCAGGAATAAGCGCCCTGCCTTGGGGGCCTCCAAGAAGCAAAGCACATTAGCTAAAAGATTTTACAGTAGAAATAGAGCACATCGTTTTTAGGGAATCAGTATTTCGTTTCTAGGAGGGCACAAACCCCTGTCAAACAGGAAATTCAGATGGGTTGTTTTGCACAGCAGCTGTGGATTAGGGCAGGATTGGTGAGAAGCTTCAGTGTAAGAAGCATGGTGTATCCCCTTAGCTCTGTCATCTTTTTTGGGGACATGGAGTACATCATTCTGTCCTTCCTTCCTTCCTTCCTTCCTTCCTTCCTTCCTTCCTTCCTTCCTTCCTTCCTTCCTTCCTTCCTTCCTCCCTTCCCCTTTGTCCTTCCTCTCCTCTGCTCTCTTCCCCTCCCCTCCCTCCCTTCCCCTTTGTCCTTCTGCTCCTCTGCTCTTCTCCCCTCCCCTCTTCTCCTTCCCTCCTCCCTCCCTCCCTCTCTCCTCCCTCCCTCCCTTCCTCTTTCCCCTCCCTCTCTCTCTCCCTCCTTCCTTCTTTCCTCCCTCCCTCCCTCCCTCCCTCCCTTCCTTCTTTCCCATTTGTTCTTCCTCTCCTCTGCTCTCTTCCCCTCCCTCCCTCCCTCCCTCCCTCCCTCCCTTCCTTCCTTCCCCTTTGTCCTTCCTCTCCTCTGCTCTTTTTCCCTCCTCTCTCCCCTCCTTCCCTCCCTCCCTCCCTTCTCCTTTGTCCTTCCTCTCCTCTGCTCTTCTCCCCTCCTCTCTTCTCCCTCCCTCCCCCCCTCCCTCCCTCTCTCCTCTTCCCTTCCTTCTTTCCTCTTTCCCCTCCCTCTCTCCCTCCTTTCTTCTTTCCTCCCTCCCTCCCTCCCTCCCTCCCATTCTAGTGACCCCACTGTTGTGAAGAAGACAGCCAGCAGTGTTAGAAAGAATACACGTCTGTTTCCCTTCCCCCCACTGACTGCCTTCTCAAACTAACACATTGCTCTTAGCCATGTTCAGCTTACTTCCTGTATAAATCTGGGGTGAATGCCCCCAAATTCCTCCTCATCGCAGTATCAAATGTACTGACACAGAACCAGGAAGCCATGAAGACTGTAGATAAAGATGAAGGTCTCTGGAGCCAAAGAGGAACTTCTAAAGTACATGAAGAAACTGTGGGATGGAAACACACCCTTGGAAGAGAAGACGGATCAAACCCGGCCTGATCAGTTGGAGGATAATAGAGCTGAGAGAATACTTCAACTCCCATGCTGGTTGGGGAATTCTGGGAGTTGTGAAGTCCACAAGTCTTAAATGGCCAAGGGCATTGCACTGATGCAATCATTAAAAGGTGAAATGGAGGGGAGGGGATCAGTGGTGGAACCCTCCCAATTTAACAACCGGTTCGGTGATCGCATGATTTGCTCGTATGTGTGCAGTTTGAAGAAATCTTCACTTCCGGGTTTCTTCGGAGGAGTAACACAGCTGATTTGTGCAGCAATCCGCTCTGCCGCGTGAATCAGCGGAGTAAATAGCGTGGGCAGTGGGTGGGCCCATCTGATTGTCGGGGCGACCCGGTTCGCTCCCAGCTGATCGTTGGAGTTACCGTTTGCTTGAACCGGTTGTGCATGCTCAGTTTGAAGAAATCTTTACTTCCGGGTTTCTTCAGAGGAGTAACACAGCTGATTGCGCACCAATCCGCTCTGCCGCGTGAATCAGCTGAGAAGAAAGGTAGGAGAATAGCGTGGGAAGGCAGGTGGGCCCATCTGATCATCAGGGCGACCTGGTTCGCTCCCAGCTGATTGTTGGGAGTTACTGGTTTGCTCGAACCGGTCCGAATTGGTAGAATCCCACCCCTGGATGGGATGGTCCCACTGGACAATTATCCTGTCTGATCAGAGCAAATGTTTACCTGGTCCATAGCTTATATCTCTGAGAATCCTGCACAATGTCCACAGAAGACATAATGAAGGTGGGGAAACCATCATTCTGAGGATTTTATGCAAGAGGGAAAGAGTGGCAGACATAGGAGAAAGCCTGCAAGGTGGAGTCAAGAGAGGAATCAGCTTGGAGTCCTTATATTCTCACAAGTAGGCTACGCCCTCATCCACCCTGAATCCCTTTAACTTATCTAGCAGCAATTTAGTCCTGATTCTTCACCCCTGACATTAGGTCCTTCTTTCCATAAGTAGCGAACTAATAAGGGGGCAAGCAGGAGATTTGAATTCACTTGGGCTTGGGGTTGAGAGTAGGGATGGGATTCAGCCGGTTCGGACCGGATTAGGTGAACTGGATGCTAATTTTACAAATGGTTCGCCGAACCGGTAGTTGCAAAGACATGGCCACGCCCACCCAGCGACTGGGCATGGACCCAGTTGCTAAAATTTTTGAATCCCACTCCTGGTTGAGAGAGAGAGAGATAGACTTGGAACAGACCATAAGTTTGGAAAGTCCTATCTGCCGAGTTAACAGTCAGCAGTAAATTGACACTAGGTAAGAGTTAATGGAATTCAACACGGTTTGGATTTGAACCGCTTGTGAGAACATAAGGATTCCTGGCTGGTTCCTCTCTTGACTCCATCACCTTCAGATTCTGCCTGCCCTTCTCCTACCACTCTTTCCCTCTTGCGTAAAACTTTCAGAATGATAGTTTCCCCAGCTTCATTACGTCATCTCTGAACGTCGTGCAAGGTCCTTCAGGAATCAAAACTATGGATCACATAGACTTTTGCTCTAATCCAGTAGGATAGTTGTCCAGAGGGACACCCCTCCTCCTCCCCATTTTGACTTTCCAGAGGACAGTGGGAGGTTGAAAAACATTAAAGCACAGCATGTGTTATGATTTAGCCCAGTTTAATCAGAGCACAAGCATGCAAATGCCAGTAGATTAATAGGCATCACTTTGGTGGGAAGGTACCAGCGTCCTCTGTGCCTTTGGCGTATAGCCATGTTGGCCACATGACCACAGAAGTGTCTTCGGACAACGTCGGCTCCCTCGGCCAAGAAACTGAGATGAACAATGCCCTCTAGAGTTGGATATGGCTGGAGAGGGAAACCTTTATTTTTTAATCAGCGCGCAGGGCAGTCACAAGATATAAATGGCCCATCTTCTAAGGCAGAAGATGACAATTATTTTGGTACAGGTATATTTTAGACCCACTATGCACAAAATCTGCATTGATGGGACAACATGATTATCATGTCATGGAAAGTTGGAGAGGCAAAAGTTATGAACAGGAGGTGGCTGATTTGGCATACGGCATCTTTAATTTATTTTTGAAATGGACGGGAATTATATTTTTTGGAGTATAAGATGCTCCGAAGTATAAGACGCACCTAGCTTTTGGGGAGGAAAACAAGAAAAAAAATCTGCCTCTGCCTCTCAGCAATTTGCCTCCTCGCAAACAGCAAACATCCTGTTTCCGTTTCAGTTTCAGGACAGCCTTATTAGCACAAGAAAAAAAAAACTGCCTCTGCCTCCCAGCAATTTGCCTCCTTGCAGCAAAGAGCTTGGTTCAGTTTCAGCTTCAAGCACAGCCTGATTAGCACAAGCAGCTGATTGTCGGTTGGATCGGCCACCCGAGGATCAGCTGTTTCAGGCTGCAGGGATTGCCATTGCCTATTGCTGCCTCTGCACACCCCATTTTCGGCCACCGCATGCCCCATTTTTGGCCTCCGTGCCTCCCATTTTTCGCCCATTCCAGGCGGTGGGGATCAGGATGGGCGGAAAACAGGGCATGTGGAGGCCAAAGACGGGGTTCGCAGTGGCCAAAAATGGGATGGAGAGGCCGAAAATGGGGCGCGCGGAGGCGGCAATAGGCAATGGCAATCACTGCAGCCTGAAACAGCTGATTGTCGGGAGGCCGATCAGCTGCTTGTGCTAATCAGGCCGTGCTGAAACTGACACAGGCTCATTGCTGTTTGCTGCAAGGAGGCAAATTGCTGGGAGGCAGAGGCCGAAGGGTGGGGGCCGGAGGGTGGGCAAGGCTTACATTTGGTATATAAGACGCACCTAAATTTTCACCCTCTTTTTTTTGGGGGGGGGGAAGTGCATCTTATACTCTGAAAAATACGGTACATGCTGAATTTTCCATGAGTTGCAGTTGGACTTTAGCCATGTACATCTCAGGGACCTAAAGGTTCACAAAATCTCCTTGCTTCAAGTGGGATTAGCCATTACATGAAAAAAAAAAGTGTCTATTTCATTATTGTAAAAACCATTTCACCTAATTTAATGTGTTGTCCAGTAATTGGACAGTATTTCTATCCATCTCAGACAAAGGAAGCCACATTTCCCTACAATTCTCAGAGGTTAAAAATGGACAGAAATCTCCAGTTTGAATGCCTACAAAGTATTTCGAACTTTGGAAACCTGTGCAGAAATGTGATTTCCTTTGTACGGCGAGGACAGAATATTTGTCTGCTTTCGGAAGAAAAATGCTCAACAGTAGAACAATAAAAATAAAAAGTATCTCTATATATATTTTTGTAGTTTTTATGCAGTAAAATTGAGCCATGTTGGGGGTAGCAGTAGATGTACCGTAGTACATAGGTTTACACGGATATGTGCCAAAGTCCCTAAGCATATGTGGGACAAGACTCTGTATATGTTCTGTTATAAATATTTCTATGGAACCAACATATAGGTAGTCCTCAATTTACGACCGTCAGAATTTCCATTGTTAGGCAAGACAGTTCTGGAGTGGTGCAGTGGCCTAGAGGTAGAGCTCTTGCCTCACAGTCAGGAGGCTGTGAAGTTCGACCCGAGGTAGAGGCAGATTTTTCTCTCTCTGGGCACATTGAGAATGTATCTGCTGAACGAAACTCCGCATTGGTGACAGGAAGGGCATCCGGCCAATAAAACACTCTGATAGCTCCATTCAATTGCTCAGACTCCACCCTGCAAGGGATTATGGGGTCGCTAAAAGAAGATGAGGAGGCAGTTCTTAAATAATACAATACAATAGTAGAGTTGGAAGGGACCTTGGAGGTCTTCTAGTCCAACCCCCTGCCTAGGCAGGAAACCCTATACCGTTTCTGAAATAAGTTCCGTGCAATTTTACAAACTTTTTTTTTGCCACTGATTGTTAAGCAAATCATTTCAGTTGTTAAGTGAATCGTACAATTGTTTTAGCCAGGGGTGTCCAAACTTGGCAACTTTAAGACTTGTGGACTTCAACTCCCAGAATTCCTCCACAAGTCTTAAAGTTGCCAAGTTTGGACACCCCTGGTTTTAGCAAATCCAGCTTTTTCCCCAATCGACTTTGCTTGTCAGAAACAGGCTGGGAACATCATAAATGGGGATCACATGACTCCTGGACAGCGCAACCGTCACAAATACTTACCAGTTGCCAATCCTCTAAATTTTGCTCAGGTGATCATGGGATATTGCAATGGTTTTAAGTGCAAGAACTGGTTGTAAGTTGCTTCTTAAGTGCTGCTGTCATTTTGAGCAGTCGCTAAACGAATGGGGAGGTTGTACCTGCATGCACAACTGAACACAATCCATTTCTTGAAAATGATCAGGAACCTTTCTAAAGCCGTTTGTAGCTGCTGTGCAGATGTTAGCTAACAGAAGTATTCAAGCCAGTTTACAGTAGAATAGAAAATCACCACACCAGGGCGGGGGGGGGGGGGGATAAATAAATTGTACAAGAATCTTAAAATAGAATGCGCAAACACATCTGCAGCAACCATCTTTTGAAAAGACCCATTGAAACAAAATCCCCCCACTGGCCTGTTCAAAAGTAGATAAGGAATCAGAATAGAACTGGAAGGGACCTTGGAGGTCTTCTAGTCCAGCCCCCTGCTCAAACCTTATACCAGTGATGGAGAACCTTTTCGGCACTGAGTGCCCAAATGGGAACGTGTGTGCATGCGCATGCTGGAGCACCAGAAACCCAAAGACTAGCTGGCTGGCGCACGCATGCCTCTTTTGGGGGCATTTGGGGGGCTGTTTGGGAGCCATTTTTCAGGCCGTTTTTGGACAGTGTTCAGGCTGATTTTTTTGGGCCATTTTTCAGTCCATTTTTGGGCCATTTTCTGGCACTCTGGCACCCGTGAAGACCAGCTGGCCAACAGGCCTGTGCGCACCAGAAACCAGAAGAGCAGCTAGCGATGGTGCACGTACCCACAGAGAGGGCTCTGCATGCCACCTGTTCGCCATCACGGCCTCTACCATTCCAGACAAGTGACTTCCAATCTCTTAGAAACCTCCAGTATTGAAGCATTCACAACTTCTGGAGGCAACTTCTGTTCCACTGATTAATTGTTCTAACTGTCAGGAAATTTCTCCTCAGTTCTAAGTTGCTTCTCTCCTTGATTAGTTTTCACCCATTGCTTCTTGTTCTACCCTCAGGTGCCTTGGAGAATAGTTTGACTCCCTCTTCTTTGTGGCAACCCTTGAGATATTGGAAGACTGCTATCATGTCTCCCCCAGTCCTTCTTTTCATCAAACTAGAAATTAATTTGTTTGCAACAGGAATTCAACCACAGATTTGAATTCCTAATTTGAGTCATAGTTCTAGATGAGAAGTGCTTGACTCAAGGAAATGTCCCTTTCTAATCCAGAATAAGCATTTCATACAAAGGCTAAATGTCATTTCTAGAACGGATGGTAGGATAGATCAAGGATCCATCAGAGAACTTTTCAAGGTGTGGATTGTGATTGGCAAAAGGCATGGAGTAGGCTGGTAATCCTCCACTTACAACCACAATGGAACCTAAAGCTCCATTGCTACCCCGGACAGTTTTTAAATGGGTTTTGCCCCATTTTACGACCTTTCTCGCCACGGTGGTTAAGTGAACCACCACAGTTGTTAAATTAATAACACAGTTGTTAGTGACTCTGGCTTCCCCATTGACTCTGTGTGTCAGAAGTTCGCAAAAAAGATCACGTGGCTGCAACCGTCATAAATACGAGCTAGTTGCCAAGGGTCCAAATTTTGATCATGTGACCAGCAATGGTCGTAAGTGTGAAGAATGGTTATAACTTAATTTTTGTTGCGTCTTTGGACAGTCACCGAACAAATGTTTATAAGTTGAGGTCTATCTGTATATGTATATGTTGTTTAGTTATCTAGAAGACCTCCAAGGTCCCTTCCAACTCTGCTATTGTATTGTATTGATCACGGTTGAGACTGGCAACTCAGCTGTTAAGCAAAGTAGTCACTAAGAGAAACACCACAATTTCATAATCTTACTTCAGCTTTCTTTTTCTTTACAAACCTGGGAAGATTATAAATGTAAGTTTATCAGTTGCAAAGTTACTTTTTAATCTCCATTTTAACTGTGAATTATATAAGTCAGTTAGTTGTTAAACCAGGATTATCTGTATGAGCAACAAGTTAGCAATGATGGATATAATTCCCTGATCAAGTGGGGGGAAAAGATTATACCTGCCATACATTTTGAAATTATATACAGTATATATGTGTGTGTGTGTGTGTGTGTGTGTGTGTTTGTGCGTGCGTGCTGGTTTTGTTGTATTCGGGTCTTTTCCCGTGTAAGGTTGAGATTGTCTTTGCAATGTTTCGGCAGGATCTGCCGAAGAGATCCTGCCGAAACGTTGCAAAGACAATCTCAACCTTACACGGGAAAAGACCCGAATACAACAAAACCAGCATACCTACACCCGTGAAAATCTACGAATATATATATTTGTGTTATATTTGTACTGTACTGTGTAACACAAATACATACACACACACACACACACAATTTTGCATCCTTTTCTATCCCTAATTAACTCTTTTCCCCCTTTAAAAATGACCATTGCTTTCCTTTGCTATTTTCCCAAGAGCTATTTGAAATTATTTTTAAAAATCCTCATTTTCATCTCAGAGTTGCTAATTAAAATTAAACACGTTTTTAAAAATAGCCATCTTGGTTATCGTGACAAAGCTAAAAATGTTAATCTACCAATAGTAGCTTCATTTTAAAAAGTGTCGCTCTCTCACACTGGCTGCATTTGTACAGCTTGCTTAAACATACTGAAATTGTCCATGCTTTTGCCTGCCACAAGTTAGGTGACAGAAAAAAAAACCCAGGTAAGGTTTTAAACCAGTGTTTCTCAAACTTGGCGACTTTAAGTCCTATGGACTTCAACTCCCAGAATTCCCCAGCCAGCTATGCTGGCTGGGGGATTCTGGGAGTTGAAGTCCACAAGACTTAAAGTCACCAAGTTTGAGAAACACTGTTTTAAACCAATCAAACTTAGCATGTTGTCTGAATTTAACTGCTAAATTTCTAATTAGAATCACCGCAGAGGTGAATTCCTACCGGTTTGGACCGATTCAGCCGAACAGGTAGGAACTTGGCACCCTGGCTTGCTCGAACCGACAGTGACAGGCAGCTGTTCTTTGGGTTTCCGGTGCTGTGGTATGCATTCATTTTCATCGTGCTTTGGGCAATCGGTGTCCAAAAGGTTCGCCATCCCTACTTTATAGCGTCCAGGAAGGATGTAAGTAGATATCAGTAATATTAAACTTTTATCGGGGTGTTTTTTCCTGCAGTATAAAGCCATCGCTCCAATGTTTTCTAGAAAGCCATGAAGGTTCTTAATGTTTATGGATTAGTGTTATTTATTTGTTGTTAATTCTTGACAAACTTGAACATTGGGCACTATCTAATAAAACGAAATTCAATGGTGAAAAGAGTAAGGTTCTACATTTAGGCAACAAAAACGAAATGCACAGGTACAGTATAGGTGGTACCTTGCTCAGTAGTAGTAACTGTGAGAGGGATCTTGGAGTCCTAGTGGACAATCACTTAAATAGGAGCCAGCCGTGTGCAGCAGCTGCCAAAAAAGCCAACACAGTTCTAGGCTGCATCAACAGAGGGATGGAATCAAGATCACGTGAAGTGTTAATACCACTCTATAATGCCTTGGTAAGGCCACACTTGGAATATTTGCATTCAGTTTTGGTCGCCACGATGTAAAAAAGATGTGGAGACTCTAGAAAGAGTGCAGAGAAGAGCAAAAAAGAGATGAGGGGGCTGAAGGCTAAAACATATGAAGAAGGGTTGCAGGAACTGGGTATGTCTAGCTTAAGAGAAAGAAGGACTAGGGGAGACATGATAGCAGTGTTCCAATATCTCAGGGGTTGCCACAAAGAAGAGGGAATCAAACTATTCTCCAAGGCATCTGAGGGTAGAACAAGAAGCAATGGGTGGAAACTAATCAAGGAGAGAAGCAACTTAGAACTGAGGAGAAATTTCCTGACAGTTAAAAACAATTAATCAGTGGAACAGAAATTGCCTCCAGAAGTTGTGAATGCCCCAACACTGGAAGTCTTTAAGAAGATGTTGGATAGCCATTTGTCTGAAACGGTATAGGGTTTCCTGCCTAGGCAGGGGGTTGGACTAGAAGACCTCCAAGGTCCCTTCCAACTCTACTATTGTATTGTATTGTATTGTATTGTAATTGCTGTTCACTGTGAAGTAGAGCCAACCCGTCAAAAGAGATTGTGTATAGGGTTGCAGAGGCAACTTGATAAATATGGAATATTTCCTTTTACTTTGCAAAACCTGCCCCATTACAGGAAGTCTTCGACATTGAGCCCAAAATGTATTTCTTAAGTGAGACCATCGTTAAGCAAGTTTGCCCCCGTTTTACGACCTTTCTTACCACTGTTGCTAAGTGAATCGCTGCATTTGTTAAATTAGTAATTCACTTAACGGCTTCCCCATCGACTTTGCTTGTCAGGAGGTCGCAAAAGGGGATCGCGTGACCCCGGGACGCTGCGACTATCCTAGTCAGTTGCCAAGCGCCTGAATTTTGATCATCTGACCCCGGGGATGCTGAAACGGTCCTAAGTGTGAAAAACGGTCCTAAGTCATTGTTTTCAGTGCAGCTGTAACTTTGAATGGTCACTAAATGAATAATTGTAAGTCGAGGACTACCCGTGAAGCCAACATGTCAAAGGGATTGTATATGGCTGCAGGAGACAAAGTGATAAGTATGGAATAAGCACATTTATTTTTATTTTGAAAGAGATGGGGGTCAGCAAAAGACTCCCATTCATTCATACTGTATATTTGGGATTATGCACCACTTTGCCTGCAGTGAATTGAATTCCATACTGTAGCTTTCATCTTGGAGCAAAAGGCCACCAAGGAGAAAATCACACCATCCTCACTAACACCGGCAGAGCAAATTATAAACAGGGAGCAAACCCCACACTCACTGGCACGGGTGATGTTACCTAGTCGGGTAACAAAATGTCTGCAAATGAACAACCAAACTGAGAGAATGCTAAGGACTCTGCACTGCAGTCATGAACTACGTATATTCTCTTCTACTGGTGTTGTGTGTTTGTCAGACATTCCTGTGAAAATGGAGAAAGGAAACACAGCAATGGAGATACAACAACTTCTGTTGGCGAGACAGTTTATTCTTGTGCTATTAACGTAGCTCAAGATGCAAATTTTAAAAAATGCAACACACAGGTACAATTGATTGTATTTGTCTGGCTTGGATCTAGTTAAGGCATTTGGAAGCAGGAAAAAAATATATCTTTTGCAGTTTATAGATATACGAATGCTCCTGTTTTTATCCACTATTCATTTGCTCAAGCCCTCAAAACAGAAAATTTTATAATTTGGGTTCCCCCCCCCCCCTTTAATGTATTGTACGATGTGAAAGAAAGCCTATAAATTGATGTAAGCCATATCTTTTGAAAAATAGCAGTCAGGGTGATTTTCATCAGCTACTGTGTTAACTATGCTTGGGAGATGGACATTTAATAAATAAAGCCAGCTCTGTCAATTCCATTTGAAGAAGAAATGCAATTGAAAAGTTGTGTGTGTTTGTTTCTCCCCCTCCCCCCAAGCAACTTTCTGCATTCACTTATGGGAAATGTACAATTGTATGATAATTCTCTTTTTTAAAAGCATCTGTTTTATCCTATGCATTTCTTAGCCAACTTTTATGATTGGATGGCTTTCAACCCAAACAATACAGTGTCAATTCAAGAAGACCCTGTCAATTATTATTTTATTATTATTTTAGCCAGTTTTGAGATGAGCTAATTGAAAACATGCAGCAAAACGAGTAATGATATTTTGTTCATAAGATGAACGTAGCTCAAGTTTGATTCAGTCTTCCGTCCTAAAATGAGGACCCAGATTATTGGGGCAATATGCTGACATTGTAAACTGCCCAGAGTGTGCCATAAAGCACTATGGAACCACATATATATCTAACTGCTGTTGCTATTCTCCTTCCTTCCTTCCTTCCTTCCTTCCTTCCTTCCTTCCTTCCTTCCTTCCTTCCTTCCTTCCTTCCTTCCTTCCTTCCATTCTTCCTTCCTTCCTTCCTCCCACCCTCCCTCCCTCCCTCTTTTCTTACTTTCTCCTCCCCCACCCTCCCTCTTACTACCATCCCTCCCTATTTCCTCCCTCCCTCATTCCTTCCTTCCTTTCTTCCTCCCCCTCCCTCCCTCTTTCCTTCCTTCCTCCCTCTCCTTCCTCCCATCTCCCACTTTCCTCCCTCCACCTTCCTTCTTCCTCCACCCCTCCCTCTTTCCCTCCTTTTTCCCTCCCTCCTCCCTCCCTCTTTCCTTCCTTTCTCTCTCTCTCCCTCCCCCACCCTCCCTCTTTTCTTTCTTTCTCCCTCCCCCACTCTCCCTCTTTCCTCCCCCCTCCCTCCTTCCTCCCTCCCTCTTTCCCTCCCTCCCGTTTCACTTCTTATCCAAGGAGCTTCTTCAGTTCTAATTGAGTGGTGGAGAATGGAAGAGTTTATATTCTTTGCAGGATAAAAATCCTTCCACTCCCTACCAGTCAGCTAGAACCAAAGAAGCTTCTTGGATGAAAAGTAAAACGTTTTCAAGGGGGGAAAAAAACCAAGAACGATTGCCTTTTGGAGAAACCATCTTTAGGGGAAACACAATACATTGTTTGCTGCTGGAATTGCCAAGGAGATCTTATCATCCTCTTTCTTTTTTCTTTTAATTGTCCCTGAACAAATGAGCAAAATAAGTATCCAAATGCATAGGAGATACATATCCTGTGAACATGCTGCCTTCACCTACCCTGTTCGGAACTCAAAGAAATACAAACACAACACTTGTACACAGGCAAAACTGTGATTAAATCAGGGAAAAATAGATTTGGATGACAGCAGTTCAGCCACGCAGCCATTTCCAGGAACCCAAGTCCATTTTCTCTTCATAGCCGCTGGTGATAATCTCCTACTATTTATTCCTACACAAAAAGGGGGAAAAGCTTGAAAAGAATGGAAGAATGACTAAAACGGCTCACGTTGTGCGTTATGAGTCACTAGAAGAAATGCAGCCTTTTTCCCCCCTCCCCGACTAATAATCCAATCCTATCATTTATTCTGCCAGCAATTTGGATTTATGCCTCTCCCAGCTCCTCTCGTGAGGTTGCTTTAGGGAGCTCCCCACCCCCTCCTGCCATGCAGAATGAAACACTTCCAACAAATAAATGAACAAAATAAATACAGAGATTCTTGGTCATTCAGGCTTTGGTTGACCCAAAGGTTCCCCCCCCCCTTCAAAAGGAAATGGGACTTTCTTTGTTTTTCCACGAAGACATTTCACTTCTCATTCAAGAAGCTTCTTCATTCTCCACCATTCAGTCCAAACCGAAGAAGCTTAGAATAGAGTTGGAAGGGACCTTGGAGGTCTTCTAGTCCAGCCCCCTGCTCAAGCAGGCGAACCTGTGCTATTTCAGACAAGTGACTGTCTAGTCTCTTCTTAAAATGTACACTGATGGAGCGCCCACAATTTCTGAAGGAAAGCTGTGCCACTAGTTAATTCTCCTGGTTAGGAAGTTTCTCCTTAATTCCAGATAGCTTCTCTCTTTGATTAGTTTCAATTGTTCCTTCCCCTTCTTTGGAGAATAAGTTGAACCCCCTCTTCTTTGTGGCAGCTACAATGGAACACTTCTATCATGTCACCCAGGGGTGGCATTCACTTACTTTCCCTACCAGTTTGCAAATGTGAGCACATGATGGCGTTCTGGTCCCACTTTAGGCATGAAAGCCAGCTAGGTGGCTGTGGGCCAATCACGAGGAGACTGTGAGTTCTAGTCCCACTTTAGGCATGAAAGCCAGCTGGGTGGCTGTGGCCAATCACAAGGAGACTGTGAGTTCTAGTCCCATCTTAGGCATGAAAGCCAGCTGGGTGGCTGAGGGCCAATCACAAGAAGACTGTGAGTTCTAGTCCCACCTTAGGCATGAAAGCCAGCTGGGTGGCTGTGGCCAATCACAAGGAGACTGTGAGTTCTAGTCCCACCTTAGGCATGAAAGCCAGCTGGGTGGCTGAGGGCCAATCACAAGAAGACTGTGAGTTCTAGTCCCACCTTAGGCATGAAAGCCAGCTGGGCGGCTGTGGGCCAATCACAAGGAGACTGTGAGTTCTAGTCCCACCTTATTCATGAAAGCCAGCTGGGCGGCTGTGGGCCAATCACAAGGAGACTGTGAGTTCTAGTCCCACCTTATTCATGAAAGCCAGCTGGGTGGCTGTGGGCCAATCACAAGGAGACTGTGAGTTCTAGTCCCACCTTAGGCATGAAAGCCAGCTGGGTGGCTGTGGGCCAATCACTAGGAGACTGTGAGTTCTAGTCCCACCTTATTCATGAAAGCCAGCTGGGTGGCTGTGGCCAATCACAAGGAGACTGTGAGTTCTAGTCCCACCTTATTCATGAAAGCCAGCTGGGTGGCTGTGGGCCAATCACAAGGAGACTGTGAGTTCTAACCTTCTCTAAGCCATGAAACGTGCTGGCAGACTTTGGGCCAATCACTCCCTCTGCCCAACTCACCTCACAGGATTGTTGTTGGAACATTACGAGGCGGAAGGTATGTTGGATATATTTGCCACCTTGAGTTATTTGTAAAAATAATGAAGGCAGGATACACATAAATAAATGGAAGAAAAGAGTCAACAGCAGTCAAATGCGGTTTGGGGTTTTTGCCTATGTAGTGTTTCTAGGCCAGAGGTAGGAAATTACCGTAATTTTCCAAAACAGACGCAAAATTGAGAAACTGGGTCTGTTATGGAAGGCCGAACCAATAGGACCAACCTATTACTGTAAAGGTGCGTAGGCAGGGATACACATGCATACATTGAAAAAAAAATAGCACTCATCAATGACACCACGCTGGCAGGAATAGCCAACACTCCAGAAGATAGGCTTAAGATACAGAAGGATCTTGACAAACTTGAACATTGGGCACTATCTAATAAAATGAAATTCAATGGTGAAAAGAGTAAGGTTCTACATTTAGGCAACAAAAATGGAATGCACAGGTACAATATAGGTGGTACCTTGCTCAGTAGTAGTAACAGTGAAAGGGATCTTGGAGTCCTAGTGGACAACCATTTAAATATGAGCCAGCAGTGTGCAGCAGCTGCCAAAAAAGCCAACACAGTTCTAGGCTGCATCAACAGAGGGATAGAATCAAGATCACGTGAAGTGTTAATACCACTTTAAAATGCCTTGGTAAGGCCACACTTGGAATACTGCATTCAGTTTTGGTCGCCACGATGTAAAAAAGATGTGGAGACTCTAGAAAGAGTGCAGAGAAGAGCAACAAAGATGATTAGGAAACTGGAGACTAAAACATACGAAGAATGTCTGCAGGAACTGGGTATGTTTAGCTTAAGAGAAAGAAGGACTAGGGGAGACATGATGGCAGTGTTCCAATATCTCAGGGGTTGCCCCAAAGAAGAGGGAGTCAAATTATTCTCCAAGGCACCTGAGGGTAGAACAAGAAGCAATGGGTGGAAACTAATCAAGGAGAGAAGCAACTTAGAAGTGAGGAGAAACTTCCTGACAGTTAGAACAATTAATCAGGGGAACAGCTTGCCTCCAGAAGTTGTGAATACCCCAACACTGGAAGTCTTTAAGAAGATGTTGGACTTTACTTTACTTTATTTAGATTTATAAACCGCTCCCTCTCCCCGAAGGGACTTGGGGAGCCATCTGTCTGAAACGGTATAGGGTTTCCTGCCTAGGCAGGGGGTTGGACTAGAAGACCTCCAAGGTCCCTTCCAACTCTACTATTGTATTGTATTGTATTATCTGCAAAACAAAAGCATAATACGTTGGATTATGTTCCAATGCGTTCCAATGAGTTGGAAATGACCTTTGAGGTCTTCTAGTCCAACCCGCTGCTCAAGCAGAAGACCCTACACCAGTGATTGCTAACCTTTTTCTAAAGGCATGTCAAAATTGTGTGTGTGCACCTTATCGCACGTCCAGGCATGCCCCACCCACCTGCGCATGCACGCATGACACACACACACACACACACCCATTCTTGTGGGGAGGGGGGGTTGCCCTTCCCAGGCTCCAGTAGCTTTCCTCAAGCCTCCCCTGGCCCCCACAGGCCCTCTGGAAGGCGGAAATGAATCATTTCCGAACTTCCGGTTGACTCATTGGGCCTGTCTTTCACCCTCTCTAGGCTCCAGAAGCTTTCCCGAAGCCAGGGGAGGGCAAAAATGTTCTCCCCTAGCCCTCTGAAAGGTCGAAAATCAGCTGGCCGGCACACACATGCGCTCCAGAGCAGAAGCTGCCATGCCAGCAAAAATGGCTTCGTGTGCCACCACCTATGGCACCTATGGCCCATTGCATAGGTTCACCATCCCGGCCCTACCCCATTTCAGACAAATGGTTGTTCAATCTCTTCTTAAAAACCTCCGGTGACGAAGCACCCACAACTTCTGGAGGCAAGTTGTTCCACTGATTGTTTTCGGTGTCAGGAAATTTCTCCTTAGTTCTAAGTTGCTTCTCTCCTTGATTAGTTTCCACCCATTGCTTCTTGTTCTGCCCTCTGGTGCCTTGGAGAATAGCTTGACTCCCTCTTCTTTGGGGCAGCCCCTGAGATATGGGAAGACTGCTCTCACGTCCCTCTAAACGCAATGCAGTTGTATTCTGTGAACGGTGCGCACTAATTCACATTTCATTTTTAAATTTCAATTGACCTCGGGTAGGCCAGAGAGGGACAGCCGAAGGGCTGGATTGTCGCTGCAAGGGTCGCGACATGCTTGAACCCGGATTCGCCTGTCTGGGCCTTCAGGGTTCTCCCTTGGGTGGGAGAACGAGCCCCGGTCCTCACCGGGAATTTGGAGGGTCCACACGTGGACGAAGGCCGCAAATTAAGACACCACACAAAGAGTTAGTTCGAGGTAGGCAAGCACAGTGCTTGGAGGATGTATGGCTACATTCCCCCTGACATGTTCTGCACAGACCCTTTTTATTAAGCAGTTTCCTTAAGGCGGGGGAATGGACACATACAAAGAAGTACATTCAGCAATTTTCCACAAGAAAACAATTAATAGGTATGTAGCAGTTAAGGGGTTTTCAAAAACATCCCTAATAATGCATCGTATACACAGTTAGATATTTGCAGTTAACCAACAACCTATACAAACGCTATGCTAAGCTAGATAAACGGTTAGTTAAATATTGTGGTCAGCAAACATCCTATACACAGTTAGATATTTGCAGTTAACTATCAACCTATGCAAGCATTATGTATGTTAAAGGTCACATTCTCATGGCCTACTTTCGTTTCAGCTTCAACAAGGCCTGAACCAAACTACTGTCATGCATTCACATCTCCTCTGTTTTTGTTTTAAAAGGAGGTCAATATCCCTCCAAGGCTATGCGTTCCTCTAACAGCCCACCCTCCGGCAGGCAGTGAGAAGAACCATTCACCTTATCCGGGAATTGAAGCTCACTTTCTGTATCGGAGTCTGAATCCGAAAATGTTAACAACGGTTGTTTGCAGGTGTCATGCGAGGAGGGTAACAAGTTTTGCAGTAGGTTTAAATCTTTGCGGGTAGAATCAATTTCTTTATCTATATCACCCAGGCGAGTACGCAAAAACCTGAGCAGTTTTCCCATAACACAAGGACCAATGATACAAGCAATCAAAATCAAAATCAAAGGACCTATAAGGGCTGAAAGCAAAGTTGTAAGCCATGGAGAAAAGTTAAACATTCCTTGATACCATGTGTGAGACTTGGAGCGTTCTGACTCTCTGTCTTTCAATCGGGTATTTAATTCTGCCATAGAATCAAGCACAATGCCTGAACTATCAGTATAAAAACAGCATTCTTCTTTTAAAGCTACACATAAGCCGCCCTGTTTTAAAAACAGCAAATCCAAACCCCTTCTATTCTGTAAAACAACTTCAGATAGTGAAGTAAGAGAATTCTGGAGAGCAACCATAGATTGAAAAGGTACGGCAGAACCTATGGCCTCATAAAATGGTGGTTGGAAAAAAAAGGCACATCCAACACTCCGGATCAGCATTAGGGAAGGCATGACTGTTATTAAGAGCAAAATAGGAGGAAGAAATAAGAGACAATAAGGCTTATTACTTAAAAATATACAGTTAACTACATTAACACATGTTACATTTTTCAGAGGGAGGATCATAAGCAATTAATCCTCAATGAAAGATAGTCTTATAATTCGAACCAATGAAGTGTTGAATTACTGCAGGCAAAATTCAAACAGGATCCAAGCATATAAAAAGCAAATGTTTCATGTACAGTTCAAGTCAGTGTGTGTAATGTTAGTTGCACACATAGATTTTTATTGCAGTCACTGTTCAAATGAGTTTTTTGGTGAGATGACAAAACAAGTAAACATAAACAAATGATGACTAATGATGACTAAAAACTTGGCAAAAATGGCAGCACATAAGTTGTCGTGTCGTTGTTTCAGCACTGCTTTGGTGGTTTTTGGTTTTTCATATCACTGGACAGCTGTTTTGGCAAGATCGTATTGGCCACTGTGCTGTCTGTAAAGTCATCTTGGTCATCTCTGGAACTGGATTTGGGAACTGGTACGACAATATTCTTGTCTAGACAAACATTACGTACTAGAATCCATAAAAATCTGTAAAAACAAGCACAGCATATCCTCGTCCCCCTTGCGGGGGAGGCAAACAAACTTTTTAAATCTATTGTGTTACCTATGCCAAATTAGCCAAATTGGGGTACACCAAATTACTAGGTACCCAAAATCCCTCCTTTTTTTATATGTTTGAAAAAACAGTCCCTGAAGGACCAATTAACACGTTCCACAATGGCTTAACCTGTGGAATTATAAGGAAAAACCCCAAAAATTAAAACTGGTGCAATTAGTACAAAATTACAAAAAGGCCAATGAAAAATAGGCCAGGCCATTGTCAGTTTTTTAAAAAAAAAGTTTGCCCAAGGCAATAAAGGCTGGAAAAAAAAATGTGGCCAAAGATTAAAAATAGATAATACAATAATAATACAATAGTAGAGTTGGAAAAAACCTTGGAGGTCTTCTAGTCCAACCCCCTAACTAAATAAATGAATTTATTTCTAAGGAGCCAAAAAAAAAGAAAACATAGGTGACATCCATTTGCCATAGTGATTAGAGGCCAAATCATAAAAATTAACTTCTTTGTCCCCAGAGGGGGATGCCCCAAAACACTGGGAACAAAATAAAACAATTTGCTGGGCCTGGTTGAGTGGCATATGGCAAAATTGTGCCAGTCCCCAGGCATTTTGATGAGAAAAAAAATAATCAAAAATAAATCTAAAGAAAAAAAAACATAGTTTCTAAAAAATTAAAAATAAATTGACACACATAATAAAAGTCAGAAATATAGTTAAAAAGCTTATTAAAAAAAGATGTGAAAAAATAAAATAGCAAAAAACAATTTTTAGTGTTACAAAAACAACAATATTGCAAGGTAGGAAACTTTCATAAGAGTCCTTATAAACAATTTCATCTTCCATCCAAAAAAAAAAAACAGTCTTATGAAAGCAAAGAATTGAGAACAATAGGCAAGCAGAAAAGTCATACAGACCACATAGTCAATTAAAAGACACTGAAAAAAAATTATTTTGAAAATAAAATAAAAAAATCAAATTTTGGAATAGAAAAAATAATGTTAATAAAATCAGTCCAATTACCTAGGTCTTCCATTCAGACAGGCTTTACCTTTTTGTTACCTGCTAAATTTCTTACTTTTGCTTGAAGTGACCCGGCTGTTCTATCTCCTTAAGCACTAGATAGTTAATGCCTGTCTCTGCCCTGGGGTGTTCGTTTCTAATTTGGATCTGCCAACGGACGTTGGCTAATTTTTAAAGATCCAAATTCTATCTTGATATCCCAGCACGCGCTGGCATGTTTAAATATCAAGACGTATAAAAACAATGTACAGAGATGTTTGTCCACACATTGTTTGCATTCAGCCAGGGTTCTAGGTTGGCTCATGCTGGCATATTTTTAAAGATCCAAGATGTATGGAGACTTTCATTAACACATCATTTGCATCTGGGTGGGGCCCTTGATTCATCTGATGGTGGCCAGAAAATCAGCAAATTTGTTGACAAAATCTAAATCAAAACTGCCTTCTGGAGGCCAGGTTTTTACTTTAGGACTAATAGAGTAGGTTGGTCAGAAAAATGTGCAGAGGGTTTTTACTCAGGTTGAAGGCAAACCTTTAGTAGGAACTTCCTTCATTTCATACATACATACAAGGCAACAAAGGCAGAAAAGGAGCCAGCCCGTGGATCTACGTCAGGAAAGTCAGTAGGAGTTTCAGTAGGAAAAGAAGCAGAAGTCTCCGCCAGGGGAGCGGAGGAAGCGACTGAGACTTTGGGGGCCTCATAAGGAGGTGGTGAAACCTTCGGGGTTTCGTCCGAAGGAGAAAGATTAGGAACAAAAGAAACGGAAGAATCGTCTGAAGGAGAATTAGGATAGAGAGTAAGCGATAGATTTTCGAGAAAGCGGATAGACAGTGATGCTATTAATCTTTTGGAGAGAATTAGTACGCTTCACGAGAGCGAAAAGTTCCTCTCGGTGATGAGCAGAAACCTTTGAGCCCGAAGAGCCCATGACTTACGTGTGCACAGTGGCGCGTCCGGCCGGGTAAGTTCACAGGAGTGAAGGAGAGCACACCGCTAGACAACGATCGTGCCCATGAAGACGCCAATACAGGACTGGACGAGCCCCCAGATGTCGCTGCAAGGGTCGCGACATGCTTGAACCCGGATTCGCCTGTCTGGGCCTTCAGGGTTCTCCCTTGGGTGGGAGAACGAGCCCCGGTCCTCACCGGGAATTTGGAGGGTCCACACATGGACGAAGGCCGCAAATTAAGACACCACACAAAGAGTTAGTTCGAGGTAGGCAAGCACAGAGTGCTTGGAGGATGTAAGCTACATTCCCCCTGACTTGTTCTGCACAGACCCTTTTTATTAAGCAGTTTCCTTAAGGCGGGGGAATGGACACATACAAAGAAGTACATTCAGCAATTTTCCACAAGAAAATAATTAATAGGTATGTAGCAGTTAAGGGGTTTTCAAAAACATCCCTAATAATGCATCGTATACACAGTTAGATATTTGCAGTTAACCAACAACCTATACAAACGCTATGCTAAGCTAGATAAACGGTTAGTTAAATATTGTGGTCAGCAAACATCCTATACACAGTTAGATATTTGCAGTTAACTATCAACCTATGCAAGCATTATGTATGTTAAAGGTCACATTCTCATGGCCTACTTTCGTTTCAGCTTCAACAAGGCCTGAACCAAACTACTGTCATGCATTCACACTGGATGTGGCCTGGAGGGCATCAAATGCCCACATCTCTTCTAGACTGATCCTTCTTTTCACCCTTCCCTCCGGCTCTGCCATTCCTTCTCTCCCCGTCTGAAGGGAATCTCTTCTGGCGGCAGTAATCTGATTTTTTGCAAGCTCTACCGCCCGTTGACACCCACGAAGGGCATTTTTAACACCTGGAAAATAAAGCTGGAAACTGAGCAATTCAGTGTCCCTGGTTATCCCCGGGAGCAACAGGGGCAGAAAAATAAGGATGAGTGGGGAAAATGAGGGCAGCATTTTTGTTTTTTTTGTTTTTTAAATAAAAGCCTCCTCACCCTCTGCTTTTAATTAACCTTGATGCCTGGTGCCAAAAGAGAAGGAGTGTGAAACTGGGACCCTGCTGGGGTGCACAAAGACACACTGTCTGCTGTTTCTTCTACTATTCAAATCCAACCCGGTGCTGCAACGCACAGATGTAAAATGCATTTTGCCTTGCTCGGTTGCCGCAGTCACCTTGTACCGAGCTAGGTTGCGGAGAACGCAGCAATTCCTTCCCTCCCGGTTACTGACGGGGAAAAAAAACACACAAAGACATGTGCAGCCCTACTTTAGAGATTGTTTTTTTTCCCCCAGTGATCCAACCACATGTTTCCCTCTTGGTCGTCTTCACGTTCACACAGAACTGAACGGAATGATGGAGTTGGAAGGGACTTCGTAGGTCATCTAGTCCAACCCCACCCCCCACCCAAGCAGGAGACCCTGGTACACCATTTCTGACTCAAGCGGGAAAGCTCTATGCCATTCCAGACATTATCAGAATGACAGAGTTGGAAGGGGCCTTGTAGTAGGGGGGAAATGCTACCGGTTCAGACCGATTCGCCCCAACTGGTAGTAAAAAAAAAAAAGCTTAACGAAGTAAAAAAAGTTTGGAAGATCAGCTGTGTTGCATACAATACAATACAATACAATACAATAGTAGATTTGGAAGGGACCTTGGAGGTCTTCTAGTCTAACCCCCTGCCTAGGCAGGAAACCCTATACCGTTTCAGACAAATGGCTATCCAGCATCTTCTTAAAGACTTCCAGTGTTGGGGCATTCACAACTTCTGGAGACAACTTCTGTTCCACTGATTAATTGTTCTAACTGTCAGGAAATTTCTCCTCAGTTCTTAGTTGCTTCTCTCCTTGATTAGTTTCCACCCATTGCTTCTTGTTCTACCCTCAGGTGCCTTGGAGAATAGTTTGACTCCCTCTTCTTTGTGGCAACCCCTGAGATATTGGAACACTGCTATCATGTCTCCCCTAGTCCTTCTTTCTCTTAAGCTAAACATACCCAGTTCCTGCAACCGTTAATAGTAGGAACTTTTTTTTTTAGCATTTGGGGTCCGTTTTTGTTTCCAGGGGGCTTCCCTGAGGCCTGCTGGGGTAGGGGGTGCTACGAAAGAAAGAAAGAGAGAGGGAGGGAGGGAGGGAAAAAGGAGAGGGAGGGAGGACCACAAATCTGGCACTAGACACAGCTTCAGAGGATACCTTGAAAGAGCACAGCAATCCAAGGCTGGAAAGGACCTGGAGATCATCTAGTCCAACCCCCTGTTCCAGCAGGACATTGTTAAAGGGAGTTTCTGTCTTTTGACCCCCCCCCAGTCACATGACTAAATAGCCACACCCACCCAGTCACATGACTCCCCACCCCCACCAAGCCACGTGCACAGAATCTGTAGGAAATTTTTTTAGATTTCACCACTGCCTCGTAGGTCATCTAGTTCAACCCCCCTGGCCCCCGCTCAAGCAGGAGACCCTACACCTTTTTTGACAGATGGCAGTCCAGGCTCTTCTCGAAAGCCTCCAGTGATGAAGCTGCCACCACTTCGAAAGGCAACTTCTGTTCCAATGGTTGATTGTTCTCACTGTCAGAAAATTTCTCCTTATTTACAGGTTGAATCTTTCCTGGATCAGTTTCCATCCGTTATTCCTTGTCTGGCCTTCAGGTGCCTTGGAAAACAGGTTGACCCCCCTCCTCTCCATGGCAGCCCCTCAAATATTGGAACGCTACTATCATGTCTCCCCTGGTGCTTCTCTACATTAGACTAGCCATGCCCAGTTCCTGCAACTGTTCTTCCTAGGCTTTAGCCTACAGTCCCCTAATCATCTTTGTTCCTTTTTATTCTTTGCTCTCATCATCAATTTAGATTAGAAACACTAATATATCTTTTCTTCCTTTCTTGTCTGCAAAGTATCTGGGAGGCTGACTTTGAAAAATGTGATGTAGTGTCACCTGCAGATTAGGTAATTGAATAAAAAAGTAATTTTTCATTGGAAGGAGCTTGATTCTCACTGATCCTGGACACATTCATGCAGTCTTCCTGGCAATGGTATATATAGATTGTTCCATATACATGTATTATATATATAAAAGCCAAATACCACTCACTTATCATGAACTCTCCAGAACTGTAAAGCCTACAAACTTGGCACGTATATTCCTCTTGGCTTCTAATACTAATGACCATCAGATCATTAGCATTTCTTATAAAGTAATTAACATGCTCTGATGCTAAGGAGTTCTACTCCCCCTCCCCACCTGAAAAGAACTCTGTTCCAACTGCCAGTTGCCTTATATTAACACACTCTGATGCTAAGGAGTTCTACTACTCCTCCCCATCTGAAAAAACCTCTGTTCCAACTGCCAGTTGCCTCACATTCTATTACCTCAGTTCAAACTGGCAGACGTTCCACTCCTTCACTCAGGAGCGGTCTGGGGCTCCTACAATACTAAACATCGGTACCTCACCAAAATATCTATGCCTTCCACCTATGGAACTGCTTCCGGACTCAAGGCAGCCGGAGCGATATTCCCTTATGTGTTTCAATCATCAGCCACCATTGAGCCAACGAATTGAACTGGAGTGAACCGGATTTATTAATCTTATTTATTTATTAATCTAATTTATATGCCGCACCCTCTCCACCAAGGGACTCGGGGCATTCTCGAGCATTGCCTGATCACATAGTTTCACCGCGAAGCAAGTGTATCCAGCTAGTACATTTATATGGAAGGGAGAGGAAGGACAGCAAGCACCAGGCTAGTGATTGGCAGATTCAAACCAGTTCTTAATCAAAGGGCTCTGATCAATTCGTAGAATTGTTTTGCATCCGTAGGAAATAAACCAACACTTAAAATCGAGCTCAAAAGTCTTCAGCCTTTTGAAGCACTACAGATAATCCTTGATTTTCAGTCAATGTTTTTTTTTATTGAATTATAAAGTATTATGGAATGCAAAGTATAAAGTAAATAGAAAAGCAATGGGGGAGGGAAGGAAAGGAGAAGTGAGGAAGGATAAGAAAAAGAAGAAAAAGAAGCACTGACTTTCAACTCTCTCTGTTGCAGTAAAGTAAGGCATTAACATCAAATCACAACTTTTTGCTTTTCTATCTATCTATCTATCTATCTATCTATCTATCTATCTATCTATCTATCTATCTATCTATCTATGGCTCTGTGTGTGTGTGTGTGTGTTCCAGCATAACTCTGGAATGCCTGGGCTGTTAAAATGACTTGGTACACAGATGACTATCTCTCTGGAAACAAACACTGTGTGGGTAAGACATCCCTAACACCCCTCAGGGTGTGCGTTCTATTAGGATACAGCCTGTTGTGCCTTCAAATGGCTTCTACTGTACTGCCATAAAATGGCTTCTACTGTATAGCGCAGTGGAGTTGCCATGGTAATGGCTTCACAGTACTCCACAAGGGGGCTCCCTCTGGTAAGGGGGAAAATCCAAGATTAGAAATTAGGTGGATATTTTCCCCTATAAATAAATACACGGGGAATGCCAGGTTATCAGCTGTAATAGTATAAACAAGCCATTTCTATAAAGATCCATCAATCTAATTGGTAAAACCCGAAGTCAGATTTTCATTCTTTTCCACATCCAGCACAAAGCTCAGAAGTGGTTTCCACGTGGGGAAAAAAAAGTATGTTCTTTTCTTTAATCAAAGTAGTCATTTTTGCCATTTCAGCCAACTCCGTCAAGATAATCCTTTGACTTACGACCACAACTTGAGTTGCTAAGCAAGACAGAGAGTTTTACCCCATTTTGCAATCTTTCTTGCCACAGTCGTTAAGTGAATCATTGCTGTTGTTAAGTTAGCAACAGAGTTGTTAAGTGAATCTGGCTTCCCCATTTGCTTGTCAGAAGGTCGCAAAAGGGAATCATGTGATCTCGGGACACTGCAACCGTCATAAGTACAGGCCAGTTGCCAAGTGTTTTAATTTTAATCATGTGACCATGGGATGCTGCAATGGTCGTAAGTGTGAAAAATAGTCACGCCACTTTTTACAGTGCTATTTTACCTTCGAACAGTCACTAAACCAGGGGTGTCCAAACTTGGGAACTTTAAGACTTGTGGACTTCAACTCCCAGAATTCCCCAGCCAGCGGGGAATTGTAAGTCAAGGGCTACTGTCCCGTAGAATAAATGTAAATGTGCTCATTATAAAATTAATGTGCAAGATTCTTTAAGCCTTTGATGGTAAATTGTAACCTTTGAAATATTCAGTGAGACTTTTTTTCTTCTTTTGCAATAATTATTTAAAAGCTGTGATTTTCTCAAGAACGTTAGTAATCTTTATATATTTACCACTTCCACGCTGCCAGAGGGGATGAGAGTTCACACTGCCAAAGCTGCATATTAATGTCCAAGAACAATTCTCTGCATTTCAAAGCGAATAATGTTGCATTTCAGGATCTCATAACCAACAATCCTGCATCGTGAATGTTAGATACTAGCTTCAGCTACAGTGGTTTCCACCAAGGTCCTCAGTTCCGGCGGGAACAGAGGTTTAATCTCATTGGTCGAAGGGTCTGACAACTCCCTATAAAGGGGCTGCTGTCAGACTCAACCTTCGCAGGATTGTACATAGTTGCTACTGAGTTAATAAAGAGCTGTTGTTACCGTTAGCCTGTGTGTGCCTTCCCATTACCTGATCTAACAGTGAATCTGACAACAAGATCTTTGCATGGAATGGGATAAGATCCTGAGATACCTTTGTTTGTCGTTATCAGTTCTGTTGTGGCTCGTCAGCGGCCAGTGGATCTGGCAGCAGATTCGGACAGTGAGGAGGTTTGGGAGGAACATGGGCCAGTCCTGGAGGCTGGGGAAGGCTCGGATGAGGGCTCTGTGTCAGAAGCAGAGAGGGGGCCAGAGCCGTATGCCAGTTATCAGCTGCCTTCGGGGTCAGAGATCAGTGGGGCAGAAGAACAGTTGGAGCCTGTTCCCAGCATAGCTGCCAGGAAAAGGGAACAGCTAAGGAACAAGGGCTGACTTGGGAGTATAAAGCCACAGGTGGGCGGTGAATGGACCCTCCCGTAGGGAATAAAGAGGAGCGAAAGGGGAGGGGAGTTTGCAGGAGACAATTAATTCAATTCATTAGGGTGAAGATCTGTTCCTGACTTCTTGCCAAGGATTGTGTGCTACAGAGTGGCATTTGGAAGATATCAGTCTGGCAGTTCTCCAAGCCCGATAAAGGTCTGTAGTTGTGAAATCTCTTGAAAGACTGTTGGCTGGGACTTTGCTGGAGAGAAATTCATTTTAAAGTAAATAAAAGGGATTTTATTGGGATGAGGAGTCGGCTTCGTGCTTTTGGGAAGCCTAGGTCAGAACAAATTGTTTCATTTTCTCGTGCAGGTGTCTATCCATGTCCTCCTGTGTTTTATTACATTTATATATAAGAATTCTGTTACTTCTTTCCAGGCACACTTCATTCAAGTGTGAAGCACAGGGACTCACTATATTGGGCTTGTTTATCATCAATAAAATGACTGTTGGATCATCTCCAATGGTTAGATTTCTGCCACAATCTGATCAGTTGGGTCCAGAATCAGTCGACGGTGTCTGCAGGAAGGATGTGAAATGTTAATGTCACATGTTGGGCAGAGTATTGTGATGCACACACCCCCCCCCACACACACACAAACAGACAGACCTGCTTGAAACATTTGCTCCAATTCCATTAGGAACTCAGATTTTCTTATTTCCTTTTTAAAGCTGATATATTTTCTTGTCCCACTTTAGTGCTCAGTTTGTCTTCTTTTTCCTACACACACACACACACACACAGTTATTTTAAGACCTTAATATAGAGATTCTTAGAGGTGTTGACACTCGCGTGCATCCTAATTATTTAACATGTTTGGCTAATTGCAATTAATAAAAAAAAACAAAAAACAAGAACATATTCCTTGAATTAACTTTGCCTAATTCGATGAGATTGTTTTCTTTCTTTCTTTCTTTCTTTCTTTCTTTCTTTCTTTCTTTCTTTCTTTCTTTCTTTCTTTCTTTCTTTCTTTCTTCCTTCCTTCCTTCCTTCCTTCCTTCCTCCCTTCCCCTTCCCTTCCCTTCCCTTCCCTTCCCCCCTTCCTGCTCCTGCTCCTCCTGCTGCTCCTCCTCCTCCTCCTCCTCCTCCTCCTCCTCCTCCTCCTGTTCTTCTTGTTGTTGTTGTTGTTGTTGTTGTTGTTGTTGTTCTTCTTCTTCTTCTTCTTCTTCTTCTTCTTCTTCTTCTTCTTCTTCTTCTTCTTCTTCTTCTTCTTCTTCTTCTTCTTCTTCTTCTTCTTCTTCTTCTTCTTCTTCTTCCGCTTCCTCTTCTTCTTCCTCCTCCTCCTCCATATCCGTCACTGGATGTTGGCGATCATGTTTGCAATCCTATTTTTATCAACAGTCGCGCAACGTGCTGCTGAGGCTGAGTGTTGTCCAAACCAATCCCTTAGATTCTAAAGCCACCATGTTGTTCTTCTGCCTGGACCTCCTTTGCCTTCAATCTTTCCCTGGAGGATTAAGTGAAGCACGCCATGTTTTCCCGGATGTCGCCTCACATGTCTGAAATAGTCTAACGTTCACTTTTTGATGGTTTTGATGATTTCCCTTGGCTTTCCCAGGCGGCTTATCACCTCCTCATTTCTGATTTTGTCAACCCAGCTTCTATGTAATAGCCATCTATAGAACCACAGTTGGGAGAATAGTTGTTTGATAATTAATAATAATAATTTATTAAATTTCTAGACCGCCCCCTCTACCCGGAGGGACTCGTTATTAGGACTGGCTCCCATGTAGTCTGATCTTTTCCGCGACGCCCAATGATGATCAAATGGAACTTTACACAGCACGGTGCAAAGGTGCTTTTTCAGGAGTCAATTGGACTTCCTTTGGTTTTTCCTTGAAGATGCTTCACTTCTCATCCCAAAAGCTTCTTCAGTTCTGACTGAATGGTAAATAATGGAAGGATTTATATTCTTTGCAGTCACTCCCTCTCATTGCAATTATCCAATTGCTCCGAATTTTCCTATATCTTTAGACATGAATGTCAGCGGGATGACCGTGGGTCAGTCACATTTTCTCTCTCAGCCCAACCTACCTCACAGGGTTGTTGTTGTTGTTGTGGGGAAAATAGGCGGAAGAAGGTGTTCAATGCAAACTTGCTGCCTTGAGTCTCTCTCTCTCTATATGTAAATAGCACTGTGTGTGTATGTATGTCCCAGCATAACTCTGGAACGCCTCCAGCAATTTCAACCAAATTTGATAAACAGATGACTTGCTCTCTGGAGAAAAATACTGTGGAGGCTAACATCTCTCGGGGTGTGTGTTCTGTTAAGATGCAGCCTGTTGTGCCTTTAAATGGTTTCTACTGTCCTGATGTAAACTGGATTCTACTGTACAGTTCAGTGGAGTTGCCATGGTAATGGCTTCATAGTATTCCACAAGGGGGCTCCCTCTGGGAAGGTGGAAAATCCAACAGTAGAAATTACGTTTGGTCTGGACATTTTCCCCTTATAAATAAATACCCGGGCAATGCTGGGTTATCGGCTAGTTATTTATAAAAGTAATTTTAAAAAGGGATAAAAATAAAGAACTGAATCCTAAAACTGACTTTTTTTGGCAGCCAACTCCCAGTGTTCCCTCTTCCAAAATGGTTAGCTTTAAATTGGGAGGATTCATTTCAGATTTACAGAATGTATGGTAACGGTTTATGATTATTTATTTTTTGTCTCTCTAACTTTCCTTAGGGGAAGGTGAGAGGAACAAATCTTATATTTGGGCTCATGTTCTTTTAGGACATGATAATATTTGCAAAAAAAACCAACAACAACCCCACACTGGCAAATTTAGATGCATAAATCTTATATAAGGTAAAAGTAAAGGTTCCCCTCGCACATATGTGCTAGTCGTTCCCGACTCTAGGGGGCGGTGCTCATCTCTGTTTCAAAGCAGTTTTTTGGAATTGGGGAATCAATAGATACTGTGGATGCCCTCCAAAGGAAAAAAAGCTAAAGCTTTCACTGAAGAACTGACTTCCTTAGCTACAGAAGTGTTTGGACTCAATTGTGGTTATAAGTCAAGGACTACCTGTATAGGTATAGAGTTTCCTGCCTAAGCAGGGGGTTGGACTAGAAGACCTTGAAGGTCCCTTCCAACTCTGTTATTCTATTCTATTCCACTCCATGTTTTCTATTCTATTCCATTCCATTCCACTCAACTCCATGTTTTCTATTCCATTCCATTCCACTGAACTCCATGTTTTCTATTCTATTCTATTCTATTCCATTCCATTCCACTCCATATTTTCTATTCTATTCCATTCCATTCCACTCAACTCCATGTTTTCTTTTCTATTCTATTCTATTCCATTCCACTGAACTCCATGTATTCTATTCTATTCCATTCCATTCCATTCCATTCCTTGAATCAAGTCTGATTGTGTAATGAGCATCAGGAATAACCTTGAAGAAGAAACACAACCAAGGTAACCGTCAGATAAATGAAACCTGACTCAGGGGCAGAACTGTAATTTGAGGAAGTGCCTCAGACATGACCTCCGTTATACACATTAAGATGCAGACAGGGAAGGCAAAGTGCATTCCAACTAGCAAGGTTCAGTTACTGTAACCAGGGATCTCCAAACTTGGTAACATTATGGACTTCAAGTTCCTCAGCATGCTGGCTGAGGAATTCTGGGAATTGATGTCCATAAGTTCCTCAGCATGCTGGCTGAGGAATTCTGGGAATTGAAGTCCATAGGTTTCTCAGCATGCTGGCTGAGGAATTCTGGGGATTGGAGTCCATAAGTTTCTTAGCAATGCTGGCTGAGGAATTCTGGGGATTGAAGTCCATATGTTCCTCAGCAATGCTGACTGAGGAATTCTGGGAATTGAAGTCCATAGGTTCCTCAGCATGCTGGCTGAGGAATTCTGGGAATTGAAGTCCATAGGTTCCTCAGCATGCTGGCTGAGGAATTCTGGGAATTGAAGTCCATAGGTTCCTCAGCATGCTGGCTGAGGAATTCTGGGAATTGAAGTCCATAAGTTCCTCAGCATGCTGACTGAGAAATTCTGGGGATTGAAGTCCTTAAGTTTCTTAGCATGCTGGCTGAGGAATTCTGGGAATTGAAGTCCATAGGTTCCTCAGCATGCTGGCTGAGGAATTCAGGGAATTGAAGCCCATATGTTCCTCAGCAATGCTGACTGAGGAATTCTGGGAATTGAAGTCCATAGGTTTCTCAGCATGCTAGCTGAGAAATTCTGGGGATTGAAGTCCTTAAGTTTCTTAGCATGCTGACTAAGGAATTCTGGGAATAGAAGTCCTTAAATTTCGGGGGGGAGGTGGCTATTAAGAAAGTCTGCTTTCTATCTTTAAGAGCGTGTTTCTCCATTTCTCCCTTTGGGGAAATATGATATCCTTCCTTTTTAATATTCCTCAAAATATTTCATTCTTCTAGGAGAGGGTTGGGTGCTGACTTTCTAGCCTTGGGATCTTCCTCTGGCCTTCTGGGCAGATTCAGCATAGCTGTTAGACATCAACCAGATATTGTCACCTAGCTGAGTCCCAAGGGTGGCTCGCTGGCTGCTATTAAGGCAGACACGAAACTTTTCACAAGATGTAATCTATACCATTTGGAGTTTTTTTTCTCTCTCTCTCCCCCAGAGATATTACTTTATCAGGCTTGAATTTCTTTTTCCCCGTTTTCGCTTCAGTTGCTACCGTCCTTGCGATAGTGGAAGCCCTGTTTTTCCCTGGTCTTGAAGGCCTTTTATTCTGAGTTAAGCCCACATGGGTAACCGAATCACTCTGCTCTTATTTCTGACCGCTGGCTGCAAAGTGAGGTAATGTTCCTTCCTTTTATTGTCCTGCCAAACTCCTACTTAGGATTATACTGCTGATTAGTTTTAAATAACATCTGAAGACGTTTGACATCTTGGCGCACACACGTATGAAAAATAAATGACCCTTTCCTTTTGCAAAACTGATACCTTTGAGCCCAGGGCTTGGATGACTGGGGGATTGGGGACCCCTGATCTATTTTATTTTATTTATTTATTTAGGGAATTTATATTGCTGCCTAATTTATATTGCGCCAAAGAATGGAGGCCTTTGAACTCTGGTGCTGGAGAAGACTCCTGTGAGTCCCTTGGACTGCAAGGCGATCCAACCGGTCAGTCTTAGAGGAGATCAACCCTGACTGCTCTTTAGAAGGCCAGATCCTGAAGATGAAACTCAAAGACTTTGGCCACCTAATGAGAAGGAAGGACTCCCTGGGGAAGAGCCTCATGCTGGGAAAGATGGAGGGCAAAAGAAGAAGGGGACGGCAGAGAAGGAGGTGGCTGGATGGAGTCACCGAAGCAGTTGGTGTGAGCTTAAATGGACTCTGGGGGATGGTAGAGGACAGGAAGGCCTGGAGGAACGTTGTCCATGGGGATCGGACATGACTTTGCAACTAACAACAACAACATATTGCCGTCTATTCGCATATGGAGACTCAAGGCAGCTTACAGAATAGTAAATATCTTTGCAAATAGAGAAAAACAAACTACCTTTGGATACTAGACTAATCAAGATTAGGAAACAGATGACCATTGTACTCGACTGGTGACCACAATTGACTCCAAAATTTCTGTTGCTAAGGAAGACAACTGTTAAAGAGAATTTTGCCCCATTTTCTGACCTTTCATGCCACAGTTGTTAAGTGGATCACTGGTTAAGTTAGTAACACTAAGGAGAAACTTCCTGGCAGTTGGAACAATTAATCAATGGAACAACTGGCCTCCAGAAGTTGTGGTTGTCCCAATACGGAACGTTTTTAGAAAGAGATTGGACGACTATTTGCCTGAAATGGTGCAAGGTTTCCTGTCTGAGCAGGAGGTTGGACTAGAAGACCTCCAAGGTCCCCTCCAACTCTGTTATTCTGTTATTCTGAGTGTATAGTTTTCTCAACTGTTTTAATTAATAGCTAGGATTTCTTCCACAGTAAGAGAGAGGTAAAGAAAATAAGCAAAGGACTTTTTTTCATGATTATGTGAAATAGGTACATATTTCAGGCAAAAAGTGCATTAAATTTTACTTCCGTTTTGGTGGCTTAAGTCCGATATTCCTCACATGTCTGTACAACTCAGTAACTGTGTATAATTCAGTCTTTCACGCCTATATCCATCCTACCTATAAATACTCTTGTGATAATGTTTCCCTCTGAAATTGTCTGAGCTCTGTAAAACTCGGAGCCTTAGAGGAATTTTAACAGGTTGGTACGATTGTAGGAAGTTAGCACCCACCCCTCTCCTAGGAAAACGAGATATTTTAGGAAATATTAAAAGGGCAGAATATTTCACCTAAGAGAGAGGCAGAAACACCCCCTCACCTTTGTCAATGGTCCATTAAGGGCTGGGCCAGTCTATTCTACATAACAAAGATCTACCTCCTTCAGGCAGAGCCGTAGTAGGAATTGCCCAAAGCCCTCTACCCAGTGGTGTGATTCAGCCAGTTCGCACCTATTCGGGAGAACTGGTTGTTAACTTTCTAAGCAGTTCGGAGAACCGGTTGTTGGAAGAAATATCATTTTATTTTTTCCCACTTTACAGGGCTAATCCTGTAAGGGAGGCAGGAAGGAAACATTCTGGTGTTGTTTCTAGCCTCATCTTTAATAATAATAAATTGAATTTATTAGCCGCTCCCTTTCCAAGTAGGACTCGGGGCGGCGTACAATGGAGCATATAAAACATAGAAAATGTATAAAAAACAAATAGACATACATACATACCAAACACATATACACATACACGGACACGGACACGGAGGAGGTAACAAATTACATCATATAGACAGTTAAAATTAGCATTAAAATACCCCAATTGTAAGAACTCAATATGTAATTAAAAATTTAACGTTTAAAAACAATTTAAAAAACAGTTAGGAGGAATAAGAGAAAAATTACGATTGAGCCAGGCCAGATAATTGAAAGAGGTGGGTCTTCAGCTGTACACGGAAGGAGCGGAGATCGGACGTAATCCTGATGTCACGGGGGAGGTCATTCCACAGGGCTGGGCCCATCACAGAGAAGGCTCTGCTCCTGGGTGTCGCCCCCCGGCACTGTTTGGCGGACGGCACCCGGAGAAGTCCCTCTCTGTGTGAGCGAATCGGTCGTAGGGATGTGTGGGGCAGGATGCGATCCTGCATGTAACTAGGCCCTATGCCATGAAGCGCTTTAAAGATCATAATCAAAACCTTGAAACGCACTCGGAAGACCACAGGAAGCCAGTGCAGCTCGCGCAGGAGAGGTGTTACAGGGGAGTATCTAGTCCTCCCCATAATCACCCGCGCGGCCGCGTTCTGGACCAACTGTAGTCTCCGAGTGCATCTCAAGGGAAGCCCCATGTAGAGAGCATTGCAGTAATCCAGGCGAGACGTCACTAGCGCATGGGTGACTGTGCGTAGGGCATCCCGGTCCAATAAGGGGCGCAATTGGCGCATCAGGCGGACCTGATGGAACGCCCCCCTTGCCACGGCTGTTACATGGTCATCCATGGACAGCCGGGCATCTAGGAGGACGCCCAAATTGCGCACCTGTTCCATGGGGGCTAGTTGGACGCCCCCAATGGCCAGAGATGGAAGCACCTGGTTGAACCGGGAGGCCGGAAGCCACAGCCACTCCGTCTTGGAAGGGTTGAGTTTTAGTCGGTTGCCATCCATCCAGACCCGTACGGCCTCCAGACACCGGGACATCATTTCGACGGCCTCATTGGGGTGGTTCGGGGTGGAAATGTATAGCTGAGTATCATCAGCATACAGATGATATCCCACCCCAAAACCACGGATGATCTCGCCCAGCGGTTTCATATATGTGTTGAACAGGAGAGGCGAGAGCACCGATCCCTGTGGCACTCCACATGTGAGTGGCCTCCGGGTCGAACTCTGCTCCCCTGCCAACACACGTTGCGTCCGATCAGAGAGGTAGGAGCCAAACCACCGTAAAACGGTGCCCCTGACTCCCAGCCCCTCTAGCCGGCGCAACAGGATACCATGGTCGATGGTATCGAACGCCGCCGAGAGATCTAATAGGACCAGGATAGAGGAACAACCCCTATCTCTGGCCCTCCAGAGATCATCAACCAATGCGACCAAGGCCGTCTCAGTGCTGTGCCCGGGTCGGAAGCCGGACTGGCGCGGGTCTAGATAATCATTTTCCTCCAGGTGACGAGGGAACTGCTGTGCCACCACACTCTCTACAACCTTCGCTAAAAAAGGAAGGTTGGAGACCGGACGATAATTGACTAGGTCCGTTGGGTCCAGGGAAGGCTTCTTGAGCAGGGGCCTCACCACCGCCTCTTTCAAGGCGGCCGGTAGGGACCCCTCACCCAACGAGGCGTTCACCAGGCCCAGGAGCCAGTCGCGCGTAACCTCCCAGGATGCCAGTACAAGCCAGGAGGGACACGGGTCCAATAAACATGTGGTGGGTCGCAGACGTCCACGCAACCTGTCCAAATCCTCGATGGCAACCGAGTCGAACTCCTCCCAAAGCGGTCCCTCAAGACTCGCCACGGGCGTCTCTACTGGACCACTGAAAGGGGCCCATCCCGTCCGGATTTGAGCGACTTTGTCCTGTAGATATTTCCCAAACTCCTCTGCTCTGCCCTGTAGTGGGGCTTCCCGTGGTCTCTCAAACAAGAGGGAACGGGTCACCCGAAACAGGGCGGCAGGGCGGTTATCTGCAGACGCAATAAGAGCGGCACAATGTTGACGTTTGGCCGCTCTTAATGCCACGAGGTACGTCTTCAAATATGCTCGTACCTGTGCTCGGTCAAATTCGGAACGGGAGGATCTCCAACGACTCTCTAGGCGTCTCTTGTGGCGTTTCATCACCCTTAGCTCCTCGGTAAACCAAGGTGCCAGGGTGGTTCGTCGCCGCAGGAGAGGCCGCAGAGGCGCCACCCGGTTTAGGGCCCCGGCAGTCGCACTATTCCATGCGTCTACCAGGTCCTCCACCCGGGGGCGGGTCAGGTCCACAGGGGGTGGCCCAAGTTCCGTCTGGAACCTATCTGGTTCCATCAGGCGCTTGGGGCGGAACCATCTAATACCTTCCAGTTCCGCCTCCTCGCGGCGGGGGGTAGCACCAGGGAAGTCCAGCCGGAGAAGTGAGTGATCCGACCATGACAGGGGAATAATGTCTAGATCCCCTATTCCCAGATCACTCGTCCACTGGCCAGAGACAAAAACAAGGTCCAGGGTGTGGCCTCCCTCGTGAGTAGGACCCTGAATTAACTGGGTCAGGTCCATGGCTGTCATGGAAGCCATGAACTCCCGCACCCCCTCAGACGCTTCTCCCATCGACAGCAGGTTAAAATCCCCCATCACTAAAAGTTTGGGGGTCTCAACCGCCACCGATGAGATCAGCTCAAGGAGTTCGGGCAGGGCCGCTGATGTATAGCGAGGAGCCAGGTATACTATCAGCAGGCCCAACTGCCTCCCTGGGTCCCATCTCACGACGAGGGACTCACACCCGGATGTCTGCGGCACGGTGAACTCTCTCGGCTCTAAGTCTTCCCGGATAATCACTGCTACCCCACCGCCCCTTCCCTGGGCCCGAGGCTGGTGAAATGCTCGATAACCTGGTGGGCACATTTCCACAAGGGGTAGACCTCCCTCGTGGCCCAACCAGGTCTCGGTTATTCCGGCGAGGTCCGGCTCCCCCTCCAAAATTAGATCGTAAATGAGGGGGGCCTTATTGACAACGGACCTCGCGTTGCATAACAGCAGTCTCAGGCCTTGGGTCTGTAGATCCTGACCACCTAGTATGCAGGGGTTGGTACAAACGACCGGGAATGACCAAAAGCCCCGGTCTCCCAACCGACTACGCGTTCTTAAATTGTCCTCACACCTGCCCCTCCCCACGACCGTTGGTATTAAGGAGCCCTGAACAGGAATGCTATCTTTATTGCCCTGCTTACAGAAACTGCCTCTCCAGTTTACCCTTACTACATTGTAACAGCTAAGGCGAAGTGCCCATTGATGTGAGTGATGTTGAATTGGCCACACCCACCCAGTCACATGACCACCAAGCCACGCCTACCCAGCTGGTTGTTAGGGAAGAGAACCAGTTGTTAAATTATCGTATTTTTCGGCGTATAAGACGCACCTTTTTCCCGAAAAAAGGGTAAAAATCTGGGTGCGTCTTATATATTGAATACATAATTTTTGGTCTCCAAAACCCCACCCCTTCACAAAAATGGACATGCAGAGAGTTTGGGAGGCCTGCAAAGTGCTCCCGGGGGCTGGGGAGGGCAAAAATGAGTGAAAAATGTTTTTTGTTCATTTTTGCCTCCCCCATCCCTAGGAACACTCTACAAGCCTTCTAAAGGCTATGCATGCCCTGTTTTGGGCAAAAAGCGAGCCTCTTCAAAATCTTGGTGCCTCTTATACTCCGGTGCATCCTATACTCTGAAAAATATGGTATTTGAATCCCACCACAGCCTCTACCCATCTCACCACACGGCACCTGGGAAGATTACATTACCCAGCAAGGCTCAACCAAGCCTGGGACACAGACAGCCTACAAAGTTAGCTAAGAGCCCCTCCCCTCTGGAAGTCTGACCACCAATCAGAATATATTTCATACACAGGAACAGGAAGCTCCAAAGTGAGGCCCAAGAGTGGGTATAAAACTCAGGCTCTTTCAGCATCTCAGCTCCTGTCCATTGTCAATAAACCATCTTTCCAAGCAGCCTCCATGTTTCCAGCATCTTTCTCCCCACTTGGAACTGAACCCAGGAGGACATTCCTTCCAACACTATCTTATGGTCCTTGTTCATTTTTTTAAAGTTCAGAAGGCAAGGAACGTCACTGTTCATTTTCTGTGGGACAGTTATTCAGATGGTCGATGTTGGAAAGCAGCCATTTACTGCTGGGGGGAAGAGCACACGCTCACGCACACTTTGAAAATCCCCAGGCTAATGTTTTGCTTTTAATGGTCACAGCAGAAAATGATCCCTAAACACATGGAAGGAATACTTAACCATTGCTTCACGCGGCTTTTGTAAAAGCCTCCTCTTTGCCTCAGGCAAGATTGCTTCTTCGGCTGGCTACCTCGGTTGGCGAAATGCTGATTTCTTGTTCTACCCAGATGAGAAATGTCTTTGTGGGGACTTTTTCCCCCCTTTCAAAAAATGGCCTGGAGGCCTCAGATGATACAAGGATGACTTGGTGAAAACAGAGGAGGAGGGCTAGCATTTCGGGCATTTTGATTTAGTTTGGGAGAGAGTGAAGGATGAACAGAATAACAGAGTTGGAAGGGACCATGGAGGCCTTCTTGTCCAACCCCCTGCTCAAGCAGGAGATCATATACCACTTCAGACAAGTGGCTGTCCAGTCTCTTCTTAAAAGCTTCCAATAGTGGAGCATCCACAACATTTGAAGGCAAGTTTTTCCACTCATTACTTGTTCTCACTGTTAAGAAATTTCTCCTTAGTTCTAGGTTGCTTCTCTCCTTGATTTTCCCCCCATCCATTGCTTCTTGTTCTGCCTTCAAGTGCTTTGGAGACAAACTTGACTCTCTCTTCTTTGTGGCAGTCCCTCAAATATTGGAACACGGCTATCACTAACATATTTAAAAGTATATAAATATAGATGATATAGCTAGCTAGCTGGTTGATAGATAGAGTGAAAGAGATAGATATAGATAGATGATAGAGAGAGATAATAGATAAATAGAGCGATAGAGATAAATAGATAGATGATAGAGCAATAGAAATAGAGATAGATAGATGATAGAGAGAGAATAGAGACAGATGATAGAGATAGATAGATGATAGAGAATAGAGAGATGATAGAGCAATAGAGATATAGATGATAGAGAGAGGATAGATAGATAGATAGATAGATAGATAGAGTGATAGAGATATAGATAGATGATAGAGAGAGATAATAGATAAATAGAGCGATAGAGATAGATAGATAGATAGATGATAGAGCAATAGAGATAGAAGATAGATAGATAGATGATAGAGAATAGAGATGATAGATAGAGAGAGAGATAGATGATAGAGGGAACAGATAGATGATAGAGCGATAGAGATATAGATGATAGAGAGAGAGGATAGATAGATAGAGTGATAGAGATAGATATAGATAGATGATAGATAGAGAGAGAATAGAGATAGATAGATAGATGATAGAGAGAAAATAGAGATGATAGATAGATAGGTAGATAGATAGATAGGCAGGCAGACTGATTAAAGGTATATAAAGCCTAGCACAGGTGTAGCTTATCTATCTTACTGTACAGGTAATCCTCGACGTATGACCACAACTGAGCCCCAAATTTCCATTGCTAAATGAGGCAGTTGTTAAGTGAGCTTTGCCCCATTTTATGACCTTTCTTGCCATAATTGTTAAGTGAACCACTGCAGTTGTTAAGTTAGCACTAAGGTTGTTAAGCGAATCTGCCTTTCCCATTGACTTTGCTTGTCGGACGGTCGCAAAAGAGGATCACATGACCTCCGGGACACTGCAACCGTCATAAATATCAGCCTGTTGCCAAGTGTCCATACTTGATCACGTGACCACGGAGAGGCTGCAACCTGAGTGTGCAAAACGATCCTAAGTCACTTTTTTCAGTGCTCTTGTAACATCGAATGGTCGCTAAATGGATGGCCATAAGTCGAGAACTACCCATATTTTCACACATGCACATAGGCATTGCACCTCTGAAATCTGATGCTTTGTCCACCAAAATGTTAGCAATGACATATCAGGGCATTCTGGGAACCATTAAAAAATAGAAAAACGTATAATGGACCTCTATAGGTAGGGCTTTATAGCTGACCTACAACCTGGATGATCATAAGAGAATCATACAATTAATTCAGGGGTGTCCAAACTTGAGAACTTTAAGACTTGTGGACTTCAACTCCCAGAATTCCCCAGCTGGGAATTCTGGGAGTTGAAGTCCACAAGTCTTAAAGTTCTCAAGTTTGGACACCCCTGAATTAATTCTTTGCTGCCTAGTGTTCCCTTGATTTTTACAACCCAGGTAAGGTTGTTAGGTGGATCTCCGTAGTTGGTAAGTTAGTGATGCCGTTGTTAAGTGAATCTGGTTGTCCCTTTGACTTCGCTCATCGGAAGGTCGCAAAAAGGGGACCCCAGGACACTGCAGCCGTCATAAATATGAGTCAGCTCAGCTGCCAAGCGTCCAAATCTTGATCATGTGACCGGTCGTAAGTGTGATAAAGGGTCATGTCATTTCTTTTCAGTGCCTTTTTAACTCTGAACAGTCACTAAACGAATGGTTGTAAGCCGAAGACTAGCTGTTAAAAACAGTTTTGACTTTTTTTAAAAAATTGATGCTGTTTGTATATTTGATCATCTCTGTCCTAATTTGGGGCCATTTAAATGCTTTTTTTTATCTTTTTTTAAAATTCTCCTTATCTGAATGAAAAGTTTGAGAAGTCAAAAATACTGGCAATCATTTAAAGCCCCTTTTGATGGCTTCGAACACATCGCTCCCAACTAGAACAACGGTATGGTGAATTAAAAAATAAAAATCTGATTTTTTTTTCCCAGAAGGGGGCAATCTGTCCTTAGCCTTGAAAATAAGCAAGTTGTAACCAGATTCGTTTCCTGATAAGATTAGAGGGTTTTCTCCTTTTTAGTTCCACTGTCCTAACCTTCTCCTCCGGTTTATAGTCAACGTGCTGTTGTGGGTGATAAACATATTGCATGATAAATATGATCACTAAAACTGGGCAACCAATTCCAGTCTGATTCTTAGGTTACTTTTTGAGGCCTGGTTGCAATGTTGCTCCATATATCCAGGGGTAAGATTCAGCCGGTTCGGATCTGGTTTGTCAAATCGGTAGTTACAAGGACCGGTTGACCCCGCCCAGCCCACCCCGCCCCTCCCAGGAGTCTCCGGAAGTACTGGAAGTCCAAAAACAGGCCTCCTTTTGACCTCCAGAAGGCCTCTGGAGCCCGGGGAGGCTGTTTTTGTCCATCTGGAGGCTCGAGGAATGCCTCCGGAGCCCGGGGAGGGTGCAAATGCCTCCCTGCCGCCATTGTGCAGGAAGCTGACTAGGCCACACCCCCATGACCACGCCCACTCAGCAACAAGGCAAAGAAGCAGTTGCTAAATTTTTTCCATCCCACCTCTGCATATATCCATGCTATCGGCATGATATATAGTACTGGTAGTCCTCGGCTTACAACACTTTGTTTAGTGACCGTTCAAAGTTACAATTCAAAAAAGTGACTTATGACTGTTTTTCACACTTACAACGGTTGCAGCATCCCCATGGTCATATAATCACAATTCAGATGCTTGGCAACTGGCATGTATTTATGACGGTTGCAGTGTCCCAGGGTCACTTGTTCTCCTTTTGCGGCCTTCTGACATGCAAAGTCAAATGGGAAAACCGGATTCACTTAACGACCGTGTTGCTAACTTGGCAGCTGCAGTGATTCATTTAACAATGGTGGTAAGAAAGATTGTAAAATGGGGGCAAAACTCCCTTAACAGCTGACTTCCTTAGCGACAGAAATTTTGGAATCAATTGTGGTCAAAAGTTGAGGACTACCTGTACCACAAAATGCCAAGATATATTGAATAATCCAAAATATTTCAGATCCTAGGTACTTCATGAAAAGCACTGAAAACCTTCCTTACCACCCATACAGAGTTCACTTTAGAGGTGGTATTCAGCCAGTTGTGACGGGTTCTGGAGAACTGGTAGCAGAAATTTTGAGTAGTTTGGAGAACCGGCAAATAGGCTGGCCGCGCCCCTGCTGCTCCCAGCCTCCCAGCTGATCTTCTTTTGTTGCCCTGAACAGGAAAACGGAGCTGGAAAGGAGGTCAGTGAGGTGGGGAGGGAATGGGGATTTTGCAGTATTCTTTCCCCTGCCACGCCCACAAAACCACACCACACTCACAAAGCCACGCCCACAGAACCGGTAGCAAAAAACTTTGCATCCCACCACTGGTTCACTTGTCCTGTTATTGCTTTCAATTAGTTTTTAATCTCCATTTTGGAGTAAAACTTGAGATCAGTCTTTGCCTTGAATGTCTTTAAGAAAACAATTTCAGAACAAAACATGATTGTGTATATTGTCCCTCCCTGTAGCTTTAACCAATATTTATTGCCAATAACTTAGCGTCTTCCCCAATCATTCTTTACGCACCGCCAGTTTCTCATTTCGCTGCTTTCCTCATTTGTTATTCAAAGAAAGAACACCATACTGGCGTGTCCCTTAGTGTATTTGCCTTTAATTTAATTTAATTAATTTAAAATAATAAATAATAATATTTAATCAAGGCAGGTATGGGGACCATGACTTTGACAAAGACATGTAATCTTTGATTTTGAGGATCTGTTTCCTCATCGCAGACTTTAAAAGCTTGACTGGGCCTGTCCGTTTTTTATTGCTTTATCGGCTTGACGAGTCTTGAGTGAATAACAGCAGATATGGATGTTAAAAATCAAAAGCATATATTTTCCCATGGAACTTTGCAAGAATTGGCATTCCCACCCCAGCCTATTGTAAGGTTCCAGCAGTTTCCCCGAGCCACAGAATTACTCAAAGAGAGTGAGACTCGAGACGAGGCTTGCAAAAAATATCAGTTTTTATTTATGGTCATGGCAAAAACTGGGTGACCAAACTATATCCATAACATACAAACAAATGCATGTAAGGAATAGCCACACCTTGTGAGAGTGGCTCAGAGTATTATATACATTTTAGGCAGATAGAAACAAAGTTTATCCAATCAGAGACAAAGAGTCGTTACCAACACAATCTTTCTTTTGTTCAAGCTCCTGACTGTCTACCTTATCTATGAAGCATTCCTATAGCTTTGTGTCGGGGGTGGCAGCCCCCATTTGCCAAGTTTTCGGCAGAATGCTTTAAGGATTTATGAGCCAGGAAAACTCCCTAGTTTGGTTCCTTTATCTATGGGGCCTGATATTCCTGTGTAACAATTTCTTCTATGTTTTCAAGAATGTGCCTAGCTTTGAAGCCAAGAATAGAAGCGAGACACAGCAGTGAGATAACATTTGCAGTAAGGCCATCTGGTATTAAGATTACAATTTGCCAGGCTAGAAAACAACTAATTTCTGACAGTATACAATAATATAAGCAGAAGCCAATATTGATTCATATCAGGTTTCAATTTTTTTTAGAACCTCTTCTGTAGGTGTGGCCTGCTTTGTGGGAGTGGCTTGCTGGTCATGTGACCGAGTGGGAGTGGCTTGGCAGTCATGTGACTGGGTGGGCATGGCCAAATTGTAAAATGTGATGAAACTCACTTAACAACGCTCTTGCTTAGCAACCAAAATGTTGGCTCAGAAACTCTGGCATTTGAAGCATGCAAGTCTTAAAGCTGTCAAGTTTTAAGACCCTCGCACCCCTAACCCTTTAGGAAAAAAAATCCAGGGGTGTTCAAACTTGACAGCTTTAAGACTTGTAGACTTCAACTCCCAGACTTCCTCCTCCAGTCATGTTGGCTCAGGAACTCTGGCATTGAAGTGTGCAAGTCTTAAAGCTATCAAGTTACAAGACCTTTGCACCCCTAACCCTTTAGAAAGAAAAACCCATGGGTGTTCAAACTTGACAGCTTTAAGACTTGTGGACTTCAACTCCCAGAATTCCTCCTCCAGTCATGTTGGCTCAGAAACTCTGGCATTGAAGTGTGCAAGTCTTAAAGCTATCAAGTTACAAGGCCCTTGCACCCCTAAAAAAATTCTTTAAAAAAAAAACACTGGTGGACTTCAACTCCCAGAATTCCTCCTCTCGCTCTTCATCTTGACGATGGGCGGATGGGCGGGCGGGGGGAGGGGGAGGGAGCTGGAACCGGTTCTAAACGGCACTGTAGATTTGTGGAACCTCTTCTATAGAAGAAGTTAGAACTGGCAGGAATCCACTCCTGATTCATATACTCCTTCACTATATTTCCCTGACGTCACAATGGAAGAAAGGGACAGAGAATGAGATATTTTGGTTATGAAGGAAATAGACCCCTCAAGATTTTCACCCTCATCCTACACCCGAGCTACAGATATTCACCATGATTGCGACACTCTGATTCTTTCTTTCTAGGAAGGGGGATGGAGTTTTGATAATGATGTTAAAATATCCCCCCTCCCCAAAACCCATAATCTTTTAGAATGTAAATTATCTCTCTCTAAGCCAGGGGTGTCAAACTCGATTTCACTGAGGGCCGCATAAGAGTTGTGTTTCACCTCAGGGGAGCGGGGCGGAGCGCAGCCAGAGTGAGTGTGGCCAGCTCGACATCACTTGTGTCGGGAGGTGGGGGGCAGTGGTGGGTTCTGGTATGGTGCAACAGGGCCAGGCGTCCGCCACATGAACGAGTGCAGCATGCGTGCATGCGTACTTATCCCCTGCAATGCTCCGCTATGCTCTGTGATGCCTCCGCGATGCCTCCGGGACACTCCAATTGAGCCCAATGAACATTTGTTAATTGAATTTTACCCCATTTTACGACCTTTCTTGCCACAGTTGTTAAGTGAATCACTGCAGTTGTTCCACGGTTGTTAAGTGAACCTGGCTTCCCCATTGACTTGAGGTCAATAACATGAATCAGTAGCCAAGCATCCAAATTTCGATCAGGGGACCTCAAGAATGTTGCAATGGTTATTAAGTTTAACTTAATGGTTATCTAGTTTAATAGAAAGAAGAACTAGGGGAGACATGGGAGCAGTGTTCCAATATCTCAGGGGCTGCCACAAAGAAGAGGGAGACAAGCTATACTCCAAGGCACCTGATGGTAGAACAAGAAGCAATGGGTGGAAACTTGTTGGTGACGTAGAAAAGCAGACGCAGACAGGAGTAAGGTTGTGCTGGGAAGGCCACCCGATGGAAGGCACCCCGAAGGGCACCCACCCAGAACATTGTTCGGGGCTCCCTTTTATTGTCAAACTTCTCAGAATAATAAAAGCTCATTGGACAGAAAATACACTTGGCAACTATTGGTTTACAAATGCATGCTTTCCTCATGGACACCTCATGATCACTTCATGGGCACTTCATGACTCTCTACTAGTTAATATTTTGCTGCATGGAATGTGATGTCTATGTGTACATTCCATTGTCTCTTTTCTTGTGAGCATAGGAGATTAAGAGCCAAGGATTAAGAAGGAAGAAATGTGGATTTTGACTGATTTAATCAATGTGGTTAACTACTGATTAATCAATTAACCCTACAGAAACTAATCAAGGAGAGAAGCAACCTAGAACTAAGGAGAAATTTCCTGACAGTTAGAACAATGAATCAGTGGAACAGCTTGCCTCCAGAGGTTTTGAATGCCCCAACACTGGAAGTCTTTAAGAAGATGTTGGATAGCCATTTGTCTGAAACGGTATAGGGTTTCCTGCCTAGGCAGGGGGTTGGACTAGAAGACCTCCAAGGTCCCTTCCAACTCTAATATTGTATTGTATTGTATTGTAAGTGTGAAAAATGGGCATAAGTCAAAAAATGGGCATAAGTCATTTTTTTCACTGTCGTTTTAACTATGAATAGTCACTAAATGAATTGTTATAAATCGAGGGCTGTGTACTGCATTAGACTAAATAAACTTGTGACACAGAGAGGGTCAGATTCCCCACCCCCTTATGTTGTAAAACTAACAGACAAGTATTCGCTGTCTGTCTGAACTCTTTTCATTTGTCTTTCTGTACCTGGCTATCTGACTTAAGAAACAGCAGGTCTGTTTCCTCCTAAAGCTGTAGGTGATACCTTGACCAAAAATAGCAAAAGATTTTCTCCTTGCTGTGCCAAGGATATAGTGCACTAGACTTTAGGTTCTCATCTAACTTCTATTCAAAGGCAGGTTTGATGAGACTGATTAGAAAAATTACTGGATTTAATCTGAATAGAATAGAATAGAAAAAGAAGTGGAATGGAATAGAATGGAATGGAATAGAATAGAATAGAATAGAAAAAGGAATTGAATAGAATAAAATAGAATAGAATAGAAAAAGAAATGGAATGGAATGTAATAGAATAAAATAGAATAGAAAAAGAAATGAGATGGAATAGAATGGAATGGAATAGAATAGAATAGAAAAAGAAATGGAATGGAATAGAATAAAATAGAATAGAATAGAAAAAGAAATGAGATGGAATGGAATGGAATGGAATAGAATAGAATAGAAAAAGGAATGGAATAGAATAAAATAGAATAGAATAGAAAAAGAAATGGAATGGAATGGAATAGAATAAAATAGAATAGAAAAAGAAATGAGATGGAATAGAATGGAATGGAATAGAACAGAATAGAATAGAATAGAATAGAAAAAGAAATGGAATAGAATAGAATAGAATGGAATGGAATGGAATAGAAAAAGAAATGGAATGGAATGGAATAGAATAAAATAGAATAGAAAAAGAGATGGAATGGAATGGAATAGAATAGAAAAAAGGAAAGGAATGGAATAGAATAGAATAGAATAGAATAGAAAAAAGGAATGGAATGGAACGGAATAGAATAGAAAAAAGGAACGGAATGGAATAGAATAGAATAGAAAAGAAAAGAAAAAAGGAACGGAATGGAATAGAATAGAATAGAAAACATGGAATAGAATAGAATAGAATAAAGGAATAGAATAGAATAACAGAGTTGGAAGGGACCTTGGAGGCATTCTAGTCCAACCCCCTGCTCAGGCAGGAGATCATATACCAGGGATTTCAAACTCGATTTTATTGAGGGCCGCATCAGGATTGTGTTTGATGTTGGAGGGGGGATGAGGGGAGGGCGTGGCCAGCTCAGCGTCACTCATGTCAGGGGCGCCTGTGGTGGTCTGAGCTCTTTGCCTGGGAAAACGGGCTCCCGAGCTCCGTTTTCCCCTGCAACTGCCTCTTGCAACCCTCTGCCAGCAAAAACAGACCTTGGAAGCGCCCCCCCCCCCCTTGCAGCCCTTGCAAGCTCTGTTCTCGCTGGCAGAGGCACCACTGGCCGGTCCTTCACTGCTCTCAGGGGCAGCCTGCGGGCCAGAACTAAGCATCCTGCAGGCTGGATGCGCCCCCCCCCCCAGGTTTTGGGTTTGACACCTGTGCCCACAGACCATCATTTGAGACAAATGGTTGTCCAATCTCTGCTTTGAAAGCTTCCAGTGATGGAGCATTCACAACTTCTGGAGGCAAGCTGTTCCACTGGTTAATTGTTCTAACTGTCAGGAAGTTTCTCCTTAGTTCTAGGTTATTTCTCTCCTTGATGAGTTTCCACCCATTGCTTCTTGTCCTACCCTCAGCTGCTTTGGAGAATAGCTTGACCCCCCCTCTATAATCTACAAAATATGTGCGTGCATGCACACTCACACAGAGGAAGGAAGCCCTCCACAGCTAAGTCCCATGAATAAGTAATGGGACTGAAAAGCAACACAAGTCAAAGAGGAAACAGAAGATGTGAACGAAAAAGGCATTCTGATGAAACCACTGGAAGACGGACGGTGTAAAGTTAACGAAGAAGACAGACACTTTAAGAAGCCAATTTATATGGGATTGGGAGAGCAGAGGCAGAAGGAAGAGTTAGATGCCATAAGAAAGTCCAAGAAACAGCAGAGGTGTGGAAGGTATTTAAAGAGGAAGAATCAAATCAAGAAGCAAAATCCAACAAACTTAAAAGGGGGGGGGGAAGTCTACTTGGGAGAAGCAAGTAATGGCATGGAAGAGAAGAAGAAGATTAGATGAATAGTGGATGACAAGAATGAGTTCGTCTTCCGAGGAAGAGGAGGAGGATTTGGACAAGGGCTGCAGCAGAAGGAAGAACGTGAGAAAAAGAGACTCGGCAGAGGTGAGAAGTGAAGACTCATCAGAGGACAGCAGTGAGGAGAGGAAGAAGAAAAAGAAGAAGAAGAAAAGAAAGAAAGAATCCAGCAGTGACAGCAGTGAAGACGATGAGGACGATGATTATGGCCATAAGAGGAAGAAGAAAAAGAAGAAGAAGAAAAAGAAGAAAGGGAAGAAGTCCAAGAGTAAAGACAAGAAGAAGAAGAGAAAGGATGACGAGAACTTCGCAGAGATGTACAAACAGGAGCTTCTCGATTATCGCTCGGAATCGTCTCATGAAACCGAAGACGAGTACAACAAGAAAAAAGGTGAGATGGAGAAATTTATTAAAATGTGGTTTTTTGAGCTATTGCTTCTTGTGGTTTAATGCCGTGGCTTTCAACCTGTGGTTTACAGACCCCCTGGAGGGCCGTGATATCATCCTAGGGGCTCTGTCAAGGCTTGAAAAAATGTTATGGTTTTAATCTTGAGTTTAAAAAATGTTATGATTTAAATCTTGGGGGTGGGGTGGGGGTCCATGGCCATAAAGGTTATTTAAAGAGGGTCAGGGGTGAAGAACAGATTGATGACTGGTTTAATGAACATGTCCTTCAGACAGCAGAAGGCTGAGTTGATGTGTTGCTGGCTCTTAAGGGAAGACTTCTGTTTAATCCTCTTTGGTTCTAAAATTAACTTTCTGGCTTTAGATTAGGGGCGTGATGGCGAGGCTGTGGCACACATGCCACCTGAGCCCTCTCTGCAGACACGCGAACCGTCGCCCCAGCTTAGCTCCACCGCGGATGCAATTTTTGGCCAACTTATTTTTGGGTTTCTGCCGTGCATGTGCTGGGAGCGGAATGCATGTGGGAGATGCGTGCATGCACAGCGGGGGCAGGAGGTCATGCGCGCATGCATTGGGTGGAGGAAGCATGGGGGGTGCAGCACTTCCCTCCCCCACGACCCATTTTTGCTCCCAGGAGGCTTCAGGGAGACCTACTAGGCCCAAAATGGGCCACGGGGGGGAGTGCGGCGCCCACCCACCCCCGTGGTCCCCGTTTTTGGTCCCAGGAGGCTTCAAGTAGGCACACACGGAGGTGTGGGGGGGAAGTGCGGGGGTTGTCACGCGTGCATGCGCAAGGGGGTGTCATGCGTGCATTGCATTATGGGCGTGGGCTCGCACGAGCATGCGCTTTTGGCAAGCGACGGCAAAAAGGTCAGCCACCACTGGATTAGGGTGTCTCCAAGTTTGGCAATTTTAAGAGGGGTGGACTTTCACGCTGGCCGAGGAATTCTGGAAGTGGGAGAGGCCACCCCTCTTAAAAAGTTGCCAAGTTTGGAGATCCCTGCTTAATAGACCATTCCTGGTTTCTCTTCCTTGATCAACTTCATCCGGTTGCGTTGTGGACGGAATAAAAATTGAGGTTGGACGTACGTCAGTGTGCTTTTTCTGAAATGTTTGGAGGAAAGGTGGAATTGAAAGAAAGTATTTAGGAAAAAAAAACCCCAGGAGAGTTTTGAGAGTCGCTTAAGATGAAAAAGGCAAATTCTCTTCTTTGGCTAATGTGGAGTCTCAGTATTAGCAGAAAGACAGATAGAACAGAACAGGATAACAGAGTCGGAAGGCACCTTGGAGGTCTTCTAGTCCAACCCCCTGCCCAAGCAGGAGACCCTATACCAGGGGTGTCCAAACTTGGGAACTTTAAGACTTGTGGACTTCAACTCCCAGAATTCCCCAGCCAGCCACGCTGGCTGGGGAATTCTGGGAGTTGAAGTCCACAAGTCTTAAAGTTCCCAAGTTTGGACACCCCTGCCCTATACCATTTCAGACAAATGGCTGTCTCTTTTTAACAAACTGCAGCATTGGAGCCCCTGTTTCCGTCGGTAACAGATACTAAGGGAAATGGATGGAAATAAGAGAAAGAAGAGATATAGAGACTGGCAGCTGCTGGATTGTTGGGTAAACAATTTTGTGAGACCCATGAATGGTGGAATTAAGAAAAAGACAAATTTTAGAGACTCTGAGAAACTTGAGGGCAGATTATTCGGCCACCCAAATATTATACATCATTTTATTTCTTTTGTGGTTCTACAGTTGTTGATTTTATTCTTCATACAGGTTGGCTCTGAATGGATGTTTTATTTCTGAACACCACAAAGAATCACGCCAATGAATCAGTCAAATAAATAAATTCATTTAAAACTCCATTTCCACTCTTCTCTCTCTGCATCACTGCAGATAGTCCTCAGCTTACAACCACAACTGAGCCCAACGCTTCCTTTGCTGAACAAGACAGTTGTTAAGTGAATTATGCCCCATTTTTCGGGGATGCTGCAATGGTTGTACGTATGAAAAATGGTCATAGGTCACTTATTTTAGTGCTGATGTAACTTTGAGCAGTCACTAAATAAATGGTTGTGAGTCTAGGATTACCTCTATTTAAGACTTGAAGTTGGAATAAAAATATTCTGCAGGAAGGCAGAGATAAATCACTTATGTACTTTTGTCAAGATAAACATATGGTTACAGTTGTTGTTAGTCGCAAAGTCATGTCCGACCCATTGTGGCCCCAGGGACAATGTTCCTCCAGGCCTTCCTGTCCTCTACCATCCCCTGGAGTCCATTTAAGCTCACACCTACTGCTTCGGTGACTCCATCCAGCCACCTCCTTCTCTGTCATCCCCTTCTTCTTTTGCCCTCCATCTTTCCCAGCATGAGGCTCTTCTCCAAGGAATCCTTCCTTCTCATTAGGTGGCCAAAGGATTTGAGTTTCCTCTTCAGGATCTGGCCTTCTAAAGAGCAGTGAGGGTTGATCTCCTCTAGGACTGACCGGTTTGATTGCCTTGCAGTCCAAGGGACTCGCAGGAGTCCTCTCCAGCACCATCGTTCAAAGGCCTCCATTCTTTGGCACTCAGCCTTCCTTATGGTCCAACTTTCACAGCCATCCATTGCAACTGGGAAAACCGTAGCCATGACTATACGCACTTTTGTTGGCAGGGTGACGTCTCGGCTTTTTAGTAAGCTGTCTAGATTTGCCATCGCTTTCCTCCCCAGGAGCAAGTGTCTTTTAATTTCTTGGCTGCAGTCCCCACCTGCGCTGATCTTGGAGCCCAGGAACAAAAAATCTGTCACTACCTCCATTTCCTCCCCATCTATTTGCCAGGAATTGAGAAGGCCGGAACAGTGGTGGGTTTCAAATTTTTTTAGAACCTCTTCTGTAGGTGTGGCCTGCTTTGTGGGAGTGGCTTGCCGGCCATGTGACCAGGTGGGAGTGGCTTGCCAGCCATGTGACAGAGTGGGAGTGGCTTCCCAGCCATGTGACTGGATGGGCGTGGCCAAACTGTAAAATGTGATGAAACTCACTTAACAATGCTCTTGCTCAGCAACCAAGATATTGGCTCAGAAACTCTGGCATTTGAAGCACGCAAGTCTTAAAGCTGTCAAGTGACAAGACCCTTGCACCCCTAAACCTTTAGGAAAAAAAACCCAGGGGTGTTCAAACTTGACAGCTTTAAGACTTGTGTACTTCAACTCCCAGAATTCCTCCTCTGCCTCTTCATCTTGATGCTGTGCAGACAGGCGGTGGGGAGGGAGCTGGAACCGGTTCTAAACGGCACTGTAGATTTGTGGAACCTCTTCTATAGAGGAGGTTAGAACTGGTAGGAAACCCACCCCTGGCCGGATGCCATGATCTTAACTGAGCCTGTCTCGTGGTGACGGCACAAATGGTTACAGTAGGTCTGTGCAGTTGCCACGAGTCAGGCTCAGTTAAATAACGCTTTTACTTTTATCTTACAGTATAATATAAAAACTAACCAGTAGTAATAGTAGTAAACCGGGTCTACTCCTTTAAAGCTAATAACACGTTGTTCTTAAGTGTTAAAAGAATTATGATCACCTTCGGATGTTAGGCACTTTATTTCAATGACTGTATTTGCATAACACAGACACTGAATTATGAACTTTCTAATGTTTTAGCCCAGCGTGTTGCTGAACTGCTCCATATGGTTAGTTTATGGCTTAATCTCCTCTGTAAAACCAGGAATTTAGGTTAATTGAATAATGTATGGTTCAATTAACCATGAATAAATAAATGAACATATAATATTACTTCCATGGGAGGAGCAGAGGGGTTGTAGAGATACAAGAAGGGGGGCGATACATATAAACAATCCACAAGTTATCTTGCATTATTAAGTAACCGACTGAATGTTTGGAATAAACACAGGAAAAGAGTAATTCTAGACTTTTCCCTACTCGCTTTATTAGTAAATTAGTAAACAGAGGGAGAAAATCAAGATCACGGGAAGTGTTAATACCACTTTATAATCCCTTGGTAAAGCCACACTTGGAATACTGCATCAAGTTTTGCTCCTCGTGATGTAGAAAAGATGTGGAGACTCTAGAAAGAGTGCAGAGAAGAGCAACCAAGATGATTAGGGGACTGGAGACTAAAACATATGAAGAATGGTTGCAGGAATTTGGTATGTCTAGTTTAATGAAAAGAAGGACCAGGGGAGACATGATAGCAGTCTTCCAATATCTCAGGGGTTGCCACAAAGAAGAGGGAGTCAATCTATTCCCCAAAGCACCTGAGGGCAGGACAAGAAGCAATGGGTGGAAACTAATCAAGGAGAGAAGCAACTTAGAACTAAGGAGAAATTTCCTGACAGTTAGAACAATTAATCAGTGGAATAATTTGCCTCCAGAAGTTGTGAATGCCCCAACACTCGAAGTTTTTAAGAAGAGATTGGATAACTATTTGTCTGAAGTGGTGTACGGTTTCCTGCCTAAGCAGGAGGTTGGACTAGAAGACCTCCAAGGTCCCTTCCAACTCTGCTATTGTATTGCTCTTCATGAAGTACCTAGGATCTGAAATATTTTGGATTATTCAATATATCTTGGCATTTTGTGGTACAGGTAGTCCTCGATTTATGACCACAATTGATTCCAAAATTTCTGTCTCTAAGGAAGTCAGCTGTTAAGGGAGTTTTGCCCCCATTTTACAACCTTTCTTACCACCATTGTTAAATGAATCACTGCAGCTGCTAAGTTAGCAACATGAGGAAGTCAAACTATTCTCCAAAGCACCTGAGGGCAGGACAAGAAGCAATGGGTGGAAACTAATCAAGGAGAGAAGCAATTTAGAACTAAGGAGAAATTTCCTGACAGTGAGAACAATTAACCAGTGGAACAGCTTGCCTCCAGAAGTTGTGAACTGGAAGTCTTTAAGAAGATGATGGATAGCCATTTGTCTGAAATGGTATAGGGTTTCCTGCCTAGGCAGGGGGTTGGACTAGAAGACCTCCAAGGTCCCTTCCAACTCTGTTATTCTATTCTATTCTATTCTATTCTATTCTATTCTATTCTATTCTATTCTATTCTATTCTAAACATTTCTACTAGAATTAAGGCTCTAGGAAATTTTCTCAATGGGGATATAATAATTTGTTTGGACTATAAGACCTTATTGATAACAGGACAAAGATAAAAAAAACAATTAAGCCTCTTACTATACAGTGCCCCTGTATATTTAATTGGTTTTCCATGTCTTCAAAGAAGCAGCACTGCTATTACAAAAACAGGTAATATTGAGACCTTTGACTAAATTTGAAAATCTTATATCACATGTCTTATAATCTTGACTTATGACCACAAATGAGTCCACAATTTCTGTTCCTAAGCAAGAGAGTTGTTGAGTGAGTTTTGCTCCATTTTATGACCTTCTGTGCCACAATTACTAAGCGGATCACTGCAGTTATTAAGTCAGTAATGTGGTTGTTAAGTGAAGCTGGCCATTGACTTTGCTTGTCAGCAAAAGCACATGATCCCAGCCTGGACACTGCAACCGTCATAAATATGAGACAGTTGCTAAGCATCTGAATTTTGAAGGTCATTAAATGAACTGTTTGAAGTTGAGGACTATCTATACTGTTGACCATTTGTTAGGTGTGATGATTATTGAAGGATGACTCCCAGGACTATAGGACTAAATGGATGCAGAACTTGTATATAGGTACAGTACAGGCAGTCGTTGACTTATTACATTTCGTTTAGGAATCATTCAAAATTAGCACTGAAAAAAGTGACATGACTGTTTGGGGCAAAACTCAGTTAACAACCCCCTTTCCTTTTCCTTTTCCTTTTCCCTTTCCCTTCTTCATTGATTTATCCCCTTCCCTTCTTCATTCATTTTTCTCTTCCCTTTCCCTTCCTTTCTCTTCCCTTCCCTTCCTCTTCCCCATCATTTATTTATCCCCTTCCCTTCTTCATGGATTTATCCTTTTCCCTTCCCTACTTCATTCACTTATCCCTTTTCTCTTCCCTTCCCTTCTTCATTGATTTATTCCTTTCGGTTCTTCATTCATTTATCTCCTTCCCTTCCCTGCTTCATTCATTTATCCCCTTCCCTTCCCTTCTTCATTCATTTTTCTCTTTCCTTTCTCTTCCCCATCATTTATTTATCCCCTTCCCTTCTTCATGGATTTATCCTTTCCCTTTCCCTAATTCATCCACTTATCCCCTTTCTCTTCCCTTCCCTTCTTCATTGATTTATTCCCTTCCCTTCTTCATTCATATTATGTCCTTCCCTTCCCTTCTTCATTCATTTATCCCCTTCCCTTCTTCATTGATTTATTCCCTTCTATTCTTCATTCATTTATCTCCTTCCCTTCCCTTCCCTTTTTCATTTATCCCCTTCTCTTCCCTTCTTCATTCATTTATCCCCTTCCCTCCCATCCCCTGCTCTGCCATACCATTTCATGCCTTTCCCTGCAATTAAACAGTCCCAGCTTCTCCAATTCTCTTTAGGAATCTTGCTGTTTTAGTCTACACAATTCTTTGTAGCCTTTCTTTGCTTATCTTCCAAACTGTCTGAATCATTGAAGGCATCATTGGCAGAACTCAAGTGAGCCAATCAGGTGTGCTGAAGTAGAAAAAAAGAACGTTCAGATCCCTCGGTCACTCAGAACAAAAATCTAGTTTTTTTCCACCCTGATTTTAGAATCAGCTATAATTCGATACGGCTCCTCCGTTCTGCCTTTTTTTGTTTTGATTACCTTTCTACTCTTTTCCTTTGCCAGTCTATGAAGTGGTGACAGTGACCGGAGACATCAGAGGAGCAGGGACTGATGCCAATGTCTTTGTTACACTCTTCGGTGAATTTGGCATCACACCAAAAGTCCATCTGACCAGCAAGTGAGTATTGCCAAAATACACAAATTCTGTAGAGCATTATAAAAAAAGATGTGGAGACTCTAGAAAGAGTGCAGAGAAGAGCAACAAAGATGATTAGGGGACTGGAGGCTAAAACATACGAGGAATGGTTGCAGGAAGTGGGTATGTCTAGCTTAAGAGAAAGAAGGACTAGGGGAGACATGATAGCAGTATTCCAATATCTCAGGGGTTGCCACAAAGAGGAGGGAGTCAAGCTATTCTCTAAAGGACCTGAAGGCAGGACAAGAAGCAATGGGTGGAAACTAATCAAGGAGAGAAGCAACCTAGAACTAAGGAGAAATTTCCTAACAGTGAGAACAATTAATCAATGGAACAGCTTGCCTCCAGAAGTTGTGAATGCTTCAATACTGGATGTTTTTAAGAAGATGTTGGACAACCATTTGTCTGAAATGGTAGTGTGCGGTCTCCTGGCTAAGCAGGGGGTTGGACTAGAAGACCTCCAAGGTCCCTTCCCAACTCTGTTATTCTGGTTGTTAAATGAATCTGATTTCCCTATTGACTCCGCTTGTCAGAAGGTCTTAAAGGGGGGATCACATGACCCCGGAATACAGCAACCGTCATAAATACATGCCAGTTGCCAAGCGTCTGAATTTCAATCACATGACCATACATTGCAAGTGTGAAAAACGGCCGTAAATCGATTTTTTCCATCTGGTAATTTCAAATGGTCACTAAATGAATTATCGTAAGTCAAGCCCAAATTGTACAGGGACAGTTTGCATTACAATGTGTTAGTGTCCCATTTCAATCTGTTTGGGACAGGTAGGTATGTTTTCAAATAAAATACAAGAGTCTTCAGCTACCCATGATTTTTACTTTGTAAGAAAAAGTCCCAGGTGCTGAAAGGATTTGGACAATAAAGACAAGACCGGGGGGGGGGGGGGGGGGGGGGGTCAGCAACCTCTGGAGCCACATGTGGCTCTTTTATCCCTTTGCTGTGGCTCCCTCTGACCGGTGGGCTCCACAATTGATAGGGCTTTTTGTTAGGACAGCGTTTGTGGCCCACCAGGGGAACTGGCAGCAGATTCGGACAGTGAGGAGGTTGGGGAGGAACCTGGGCCAGTCCTGGATTCTGGGGAAGGCTCTGATGAGGGCTCTGTATCGGAGGCAGAGAGGGGGACAGGGCCGTATGCCAGTTATCAGCTGCCTTCAGAGTTAGACATCAGTGAGGCAGACAAACAGCTGGAGCCTGTTCCCAGTGGGCGCATGCACAGAGTTGCCAGAGGAAGGGAACAGCTAAAGAGCAGGGCTCGACTTGGGAGTAAGGCTGTTAGGGATGTAACCCTAGGCTTGGCTTGCCAATGTATATAAGCTATGATTACTTTACTGTTACTTTAAATGTTAGAGGGATGTAATTGGCTTGTTACCTCAAGCAGGTATAAGAGGGAGCCAGAATGGCTGTTAGATCTCTCTCTGTTTTGTTAGAAGCTGGTTGGTGTTTACTGAGGTATTGTGGTTTGCAACTGTTAGCTATATTTTGTGTGTTAAACTGAGAATATTGATAACTGACTGACTGAACCGTGTATGACTTGGACTGTAAACTGAACACTGAATACTTCTATATTTCTACATAGTAAACTACTATATTTTTATACTATTCAGTGTCTCTGTATGCTGGTTTGTGCGTGTTCTACCATATCACTATCATTACGCTTCTCTGCATACTCGCTCTCCTAACGGGGAGCTTAATTACTTAACAAAGGCCACAGGTGGATGATGAATGGCCCCTCCCAGAGGAAATAAAAGAGGAGCAAAAGGGGAGTGGAGTTTGCAGGAGACAATTAGTTCGCTTAATTGGTTCGTGACTCTCCAAGACTCCTTGTCAAGTTTTGCAGATATTGGCTTGGCAGCTCTCCAACCCAGAGAAGGTCTGTGACTGTAAATCCTCCCTCGAAAGACTTTGCTGGCTGTGAATGAGCAGAATTCACAGCAAATTAATAAAAGGGAAGCCTAGGTCAGGACAGACAAGTAGAGGAAAAAATACACCGTGCTAGAAGGAGACTCTATGTCGGGGGAACCGGACTTCCGATTGGTAGAGGAAAAAGGACACCACACTAGGAAGATACTCTATGGTGGGGAAACCAGGCTTCCAGTCCGCTCCAGAATTGAGTGGGGGGCTTCCGGTGAGGACCATGGTGGCTCTTTGAGTGTTTAAGACTGCTGACTCCTGGACAAGACAAAAGAGTAACCTTTTGCAACACACAAAAGGTTACCCTTGTAAAATTGGTTAATTCAAACAATTGGTTTCCCCCCTTTAAATATATACCTTTTTAGAAATGTGAACATTTGTAGGGTGGGGAATGCCAAGGTAGTTATCACAAGCACATATGGTGAACTCGGCTGACAAATGACTTATGTGAAGGAGTAAATGTTTCCATTATCACCTGTTCCGGAAATCTGTTTCCCTCCAGATGTGCTAGGCACATCTGTTTCCCACCGAGCCTCACCGTTTATTATGCCAGCTAGAGGGATGAGAGTAAAATGCAAACTATCCAGTAAGCACCAATGGGCTTTCTTAATGGGGAAATATGAGTACTCCTCGACTTACAACATTTCATTTAGTGACGGTTCAAAGTTAGAACGGCACTGAAAAAAAGTGACTAATGACCATTTTTCACACTTAGGACCCTTGCCGCCATCCCCATGGTCTCACCTGATCCAAATTTAAATACTTGGCAACCGGTTCATATTTATGACGGTTGCAGTGTCCTGGGGTCATGTAATCCGCTTTTGCGACTTTCGTACAAGCAAAGTCAACGGGGAAGCCGGATTCGCTTAACAACCGTGTTGCTGACTTAACAACTGCGCTGATTCACTTAACAACAGTGGCAAGAAAAGTCGTAAAATGGGGCAGAACTCCCTTTACAAATGTTTCACTTAGCAACAGGAAATTTTGGGCTGAATTGTGGTCATAAGTCGGGGAGTACCTGCATAAAGCAAAAAAACTAACAAAACATTTTGAAATGTTTTTCACAGCATGAAAAATGTTGGATGCAGCTGCTACACCTTGGAAAATTCCAGACATTATACTGTAACTCCACATCTTCTTTTTTTTTCTTTCTATATAGGTAGTCCTTGACTTACGACCACAATTTTTTATACATATAAGAATTTTTTATTTTTGAATAAACACAGACAAACAAAACACAAAAAAACACCACAAAACCATCTTCCATTACAAATCGTAGAAAGTGTGTCGATTGGTTACAAAAAAACTTTTGTGCATCCCTTCCACAGTCATCACCTACAATTCATAGCAAGTTATATATTTTAAATCAAATATATTTATATATATTACTGTTCTGACCCCCTCTTCCTCCTTTGCCCACACAGAACACACACTCCGGAACAGTACAGGGTAACAAGGTTTATTGCACAAACAAACAGGAGGTTTCGTGGCAGTAAACCACCAAGACAAAACTCACAGGAACAGAACACGAAAGCAGCTATTCAGCTTGCTAGAATTCCAGACTAGAACTTCTGGCATAAGTCTTCTGTTGACTGCTGCAAAGGGCGTATGCACAGTCAACCCTTTTTATAACCTGGAAAGGAGCCTCCCAAACAGCAGCTGAGAGCTCTTACCGCCGGTAATTACGCCCACGCTCCTTGCGTCTATGGGCGCGGCAATAACGAGCGTCCAGGAACTCCCTGTTCAGCTCTGACTCACTGTCTCGTGACTCCTCCCCACTGCTCCAAGGCATGGCATTGGGAGCCCCCCTCCTCTGGCTCTCACCGCTGCTCCATGCCTCAGGCGCCTCCTGGTGGCCGACCAGACTCTCCGATCCCTGCTCAGCATCGGAACCCTGTCCAGGGTCCTGCACCTCCTCTTGAGCCGACTCATAGGGACCCTCACTCTCGGAGTCTGGTGGCAGTGGCAACGGCTCCTGCTGGGCCACAACATATTACTATCAAAATTGGTCGTAAGTCACTTTTTTCAGTGCTGTTGACTTTGAATGGCCACCAAACAAATGGTTGTATGGTTGACTTCCTGTATCTCTGCAAGAGCTACAGCTCTTAAATTTTTCTCTCAAAAAACTTTCGTTTCTGGACAAATCAACTCAAAAGTGAAAATATTGTTAAATAGTTTAGAAATGCTGAAGGAGCCTTCATGCTTTTTTGGCATATTTGAGAGATAAAACTTGGGGAAACCTATTCTGTCTCAGCTGCAAAAAACCATATGGCCACTAGATGGCAGCAAAGAAATGCAGAAATGTTTAAGAAGAGATTGGACAGCCATTTGTCTGAAATGGAAGAGGGTTTCCTGCCTAAGCAGAGGGTTGGACTAGAAGACCTCTAAGGTCCCTTCCAAATCTGTTATTCTATTCTATTCTATTCTATTCTATTCTAAGTGTAGGGTAAAGGCAAAAAAAGAATGAAAAGCATTGACTTCAGACTATTTTTAGCCCAGTAGAATAAAATAATCACATTACAGTTTCAGAGTTTTATTTTTACACACTGGATATGTACGAGCCATTTCCATAACAACAAATGTATCTAATCAGCCAAAAAATAATTTTTTCCCATCTCAAGCACAAAATCCAGAAGTGGTTTCCAAGAAGGAACAAAGTTGGATGTGTTCTTTTCTTTGATTAGATCGGTTAACTTAGCCATCTCTGTTAAATTGCTAAATAAAAACTCCATCAGTATTTCCAGTCATTCATCCCTGGTGGGAATTAAAGTTATATTTCCATTTTAGTGCAGCACAAAACATTTTGGCTGCTTTCAACACCTATAACAGAAAGGTTCCAGATTTCTTTTTCAAATTCTTAGTTCATTAAAGCCTTAAAAAAATGTCTCTGGTTTAATTTTTACATTTGCTTTAAGAATCTTCTGTATTCAAATATGAATATTTACCCAATATTTCTTTGTGGTTGAGAAATATTTTTTAAAAGTCTCAAAAGCTTTTTATGTTATTTATTTAACATATGACATCTTACAGAGGTCATGTGGAGTGGTGCAGTGGCCTAGAGGTGCCTCACAATCAGGAGGCTGTGAGTTCCAGCCTAGGTAGAGGCAGATATTTCTCTCTACTGGGCATAATGAGAATATATCCGCTGAACAAAACTCCGCCTCGGCGACAGGAAGGACATCCGGCCATTAAACACTCCACTAGCTCCATTCAGTTGCCAGGCTCCACTCTCCAACAGATCATGGGGTCGTTAAAAGAAGATGATGAAATACAGATGTCATGCAAACACTAATATACAAACTTAGTTAAATAGAGTAATCTCCAAATGTGGCAATTTATGGACTTTAACTCCCAGAATTCCTTAGCCAGCCATGACTGAGGAATTCTGAGTTGGTTGAGGAATTCTGGGAGTTAAAGTCTATCTGAATGGCTGGCTGAGGAATTCTGGCAGCTTTAAGACTTACAATAATACAATAGTAGAGTTGGAAGGGACCTTGGAGGTCTTCTAGTCCAACCCCCTGCCTAGGCAGGAAACCCTATACCATTTCAGACAAATGGCTATCCAACATCTTCTTAAAGACTTCCAGTGTTGGGGCATTCACAACTTCTGGAGGCAACTTCTGTTCCACTGATGAATTGTTCTAACTGTCAGGAAGTTTCTCCGCAGTTCTAAGTTGCTTCTCTCCTTGATTAGTTATTAGACTTATGGACTTCAACTCCCAGAAATCCTTAGCCAGCCATGACTGAGGAATTCTGAGTTGGCTGAGGAATTCTGGGAGTTAAAGTCCACAAGTCTTAAACTTTGCCAAATTTGGAGAGCCCTGATCTAGAGGTTCCAACAGTTAACTTACTTTCCCATATGTAGAGTGTACGGATTTCATTATATTTCATTACGATGACCCATCTATTTCAGGAGCAGTTCTGCCTTTGAAAGAAGCAAAACAGACGTGTTTCGAGTGAAAACCAATAATGTTGGAGCCATCCGGAAAATAAGGTATTATCAGAAGATTAAGGCCAACCTAAAGTACCCTAAAGCCAGAGGTGGGTTCCTACCGGTTCGGCCGAGTAAGTAGTAACTTGGCTGGCCATGCCCCTGAACTGGTTCTATCAGCGGTGCTGTAAGAGTCACCATCTTGTTTTTTGCTTCTGTGCATGTGCAGAAGCAATTTTTTTACTACTGTGCATTCATGCTCAGCCCGCACACGCCCAAAGCGCTTCCCTGAGTGAACCAACAGTAGAAGAAGCTGGAACCCACCCCTGCCTTAAGGGTAGCTACTTGACTAATTATGCTCCACATGGGGCTGCCCTTGAAGAGTATCCGGAAGTTCCAGTTGGTGCAAAATGCAGCGGCCCGCATGGTTTTGTGCAGATTTCAGTGTGCACATGTATTGCTTCTCCTGCGGGAGCTGCATCGGCTGCCGATTTGCTTCCAGGTGAAATTCAAGGTGCTGAGATCACCTTTAAAGCCCTTCATGGCCCGGGGCCAGGTTACCTGAGGGACTGTCTCTTGCCGGCCACATCTTCCCGACCAGGGGTGGGATCCTACTGGTTTAACAACCGGTTCGCTGAGCGCGGACGCAGTTTACTGAAAACTCACCTTCAGCATTACTGCTGGCCAGGAAAACAGCTGAGGTGCGGCAATCCACTCTTCCGCCCAATCAGCTGAGCTTCGGAAAAGGAAATCTAGGTGAGTATCGTGTGATGGGCGGGCGGACCCACTTCAAAGTTGCAGAGAACTGGTTCTCTCTCATCTGATAGTCCTAGCTACCGGTATGCTCGAACTAGTCCGAACCGGTGGAATCCCACCCCTGTACCCAACCCACCAGAGGGGAGAGGCAAGGAATGTTGCAGATCGCATCTCCTAGGGAGATACACCTGGTGGGACCCGGAAGAAGGGCCTTCTCCGTGGTGGCTCACTCTCTCTGGAACATCATTCTCCCGGAGATTAGAACGATCCCCCACTCTAACACTTTTCCGGAAGACGCTGAAGAGCTGGTTCTGCCAGCGGCCTGGAGAACCCAGAGTGGGATGCAGCCCATTAAATGGCTCGTGTGATGCGGGGTGAGGGGCTATTACAGTGATGGCGAACCTATGGCACGCCATTTGTGGATCCATTTGTCAGGGCACATGAGTTCACCTTTTTAAAAGCCATTTTTCGCCCTCCCCAGGCTCCCGAGGCTTTATAGGAGCCTGGGGAGGGCGAAAAGAGCCTCCCCCGCCCTCCCAGAGGGCTCCGGAGGCTTCAGGGACCGCCCAGAGGCTTCCCTGAAGCCTTCGGAACGCTTAAAACGACCCTCCGAGCAACCCGGAAGTCACGTCCGGTTTGCTCGGAGGATCCTTTTGAGTGCTTCGAAGGCTTCAGGGAAGCCTCTGGACGGTCCCTGAAGCCTCCGGAGGGCCTCCGGGGGGGGCTCTTTTCGCCCTCCCCAGGCTCCTATAAAGCCTCTGGAGCCTGGGGAGGGCGAAAAAAGCATGTAAAAATGGGGGGGGGGGGTCGCGTGCTGTGCGTGCATGCGCACGGGGGTCGCGCATTGCATTATGGGTGCAGCACGCCCGCACACGACCCCCCTGCGCTCCCCCCACTTGTGGCACACGAGCGAAAAAAAGTTAGCCATCGCTGGGCTATTATATTATTTTATTATTAGATTATTATTTTTTATTAGTTTTATATTTTATACATATATATATATATTGTTTTTATACCTCTGTAAGCCACCTTGAGTTGCCGTGTACAAATAGGTGCCAATATAAAATTTCTAATAAATAAAAATAATTACCTGACTCCACCCCTTGCACTTCTCCCCCCGCCACCCATATTTTAAAATATAGTATCCTATTTTCTTTGTTTTTCTATTATTTCGTTGCTTTGCTATAGTTACTTTTACATTTTATTATTAGTCTCCCTTCCCCCCCACCCCCATTTTACTATTGTCGTTTAGCCTGCGCAGCGAGATGGATGGCAAATAAATTTAATAAATACATAAATAAGGACAAAAGAAAACTAAACAGTTAAAAAAATTATTTAGTTTTTTAAAAAGTTAATATAATTTTCAAAGCGACAAAAATAAACATTTGTAAGCATGTGGTCAGTTGCATTAAATCAATACAATAGCAGAGTGGGAAGGGACCTTGGAGGTCTTCTAGTCCAACCCCCTGCCTAGGCAGGAAACCCTATACCGTTTCAGACAAATGGCTATCCAACATCTTCTTAAAGACTTCCAGTGTTGGGGCATTCACAACTTCTGGAGGCAAGCTGTTCCACTGGTTAATTGTTCTCACTGTCAGAATATTTCTCCTCAGTTCTAAGTTGCTTCTCTCCTTGATTAGTTTTCACCCATTGCTTCTTGTTCTACCCTCAGGTGCCTTGGAGAATAGCCTGATCCCCTCTTCTTTGTGGCAACCCCTGAGATATTGGAACACTGCTATCATGTCTCCCCTAGTCCTTATTTCTATTAAACTCGACATACCCAGTTCCTGCAACCGTTACTCATATGTTTTAGTCTCCAGGGGAGTTCAAATGAATATAAGTTTACTGCATGCTAACACTTGCTACTGGAACTACTAATGGGCAAAGCAAATTGGCAGTAGATAAGAGTGAATAGAATTCAAGATGGGCTGGACTTACATCTCTTCTGGTCACAAAGTTACTTGAGACCTGATGACATATTTGACTCCTCCCTCAGGCTCATGGTCATTTCCTAGATCTTACGTTCTTCTGAAAGCTTTGTAATATTCCTTTCATCTATAGCAAGGGTGTCAAACTCACGTCATCCCGGCGGCATCACGTGAGGTATCGGGACTTCCCCCCCCTTCACTAAACCAGGTGTGGGCATGGCCAGTGCATGACCCATCTGGCCCATGGGCTGGGAGTTTGAGAGCCCTGATCTATAGGGTCTCCTGTTTGAGCAGGGGGTTGAACTAGAAGACCTCCAAGGTCCCTTCCAGCTCTATTCTGAGTGTGTGTGTGTGTGTGTGTGTGTGTGTGTTTGTGTAAAGGGAAGCAGTATGCTCCCTCCCATATTTGGGCATACCAGGTGCCTTGACCAAACATCTAATCATTCCCCTGGCTCAGCTGATAAAGGAGGAGAGCTTGTGGCTTAGAGGTTATTATAACTGCCTAACATGTAAAATAGCCCAAGTTCAAATCCCAGTAAGGATATGGCTAGCTAATGAGAGCTTTTATAACTGTGGGTGGTAAGGCATCCCTAACACACCCCGGGGTGTGTGTTCTGTAAGACACAGCCTGTTGTACCTTAAAATGGCTTCTACTGTACTGCCCTAAAATGGCCTCTACTGTACAGCGCCGTGGAGTTGCCATGGTAATGGCTTCACAATACTCTACAAGGGGCTCCCTCTGGTAAGGGGGAAAATCTAACATTAGAAATTACATTTGGTCCAGACATTTCCCCCTTATAAATAAATACCCGGACAACGCTGGGTTATCAACTAGTATGGTATAAAATACAGGGATAGCAGCAGAAACATTAGGGAAAGAGCGCGTAATAATATGATACGCATAAGATGGAGATGTGTGGTCGATTTTGTAAGGTATAAGAAATTCAAGAAGTTATACATATATTAAATTACATTATTACATTTTAAAATATGTGGGTTCATAAAAAGAAAATAAGTATTCTGTACATCCATATCTAGGCCATATTCATTAAGTGCCATACTTTGGGGCTTTGAGAAAAGGAACTTGATATTATTCTGTAGATGCTTAGTCTTCTCTACATAAAGCCAATAGTTTAGGAACTGAAATGTTTAACTTTCAACTGCAACTTTTTAGGATACATTCCAGCTTTCTCCCAAAATCCTCCCTCCCTCTTTGACAATACATAGCTGTTCAAAGAGCTTGTCACTTCAAAAGCATAAAAACGGGAAACCAGCTGATTACCTTTGCAGAGAGAAGTTTGCATACAAGTCTTTGTTGTGTTAAATTCAAGAGGTAAATCGTTACTTCAGAGGCTTGAGTTCGTATGTGGGAAGTCTGTGCAGCTGTTGCCAAAATGCTATGACAAAAGGGAAATGTGCCACAACTTCCCCCCAATCAAGATACCCTCTAGTAGTGTTGGGGTTACAATTCCCATTATTCCCAGCCAGTGAAGAAAGGGGATTATGGGATCCGCTGTTCTAATGCATCTGAGGGCAGCAGGTTGTATTGTGGCCCGCCAGCTGCCAGCGGAGCTGGTGGCAGACTCGGACAATGAAGAGGTTAGGGAGGAACTTGGGCCAGTTCTGGAGTCTGGGGAAGATTCTGAAGGATGCTCAGCCTCAGACGCAGAGATAGTGCCCAGGCCCCTCAGACATTTCCCAGCCACCAGAGAGGCAGCTGCCTTTGGAGGCTGAGATGAGTGAGGAGGAAGAACAGCTGGGGCCTGTTCAAGATGCGTGTATGTGCAGAGCAGTTAGGAGAGGAGAACAATGGAGGACAAGGAGTCGACTCAGGAAGCAAAGCACACATGAATATTGAATGGCTCTTCCCTGGCTGGGGAATAAATAGAAAGAAAAGGGAGTGGTTGTTGTAGGAGACAACAGTTCATATTTCTGAAGATTTTGCTCATTGCGTTGCCTTTCGTCTGGGAGCTCATGGCCTTGCAATTATCGCAAGGAACTGATAAGGTCTGTACTGCAGTTAACTCCTTAGACTATTGCCTGGACTTTTCAGAGGGTGAATGCAATTAATTCACAAGAGGTAAATAAAGAGGGGAGGGTTCATGACAAGGAGTCTGTTTCTTGTTTCTGCTAAGGCTGGGTCAGAATAGGTTGCAAAATATTGATTTTAATAATTGCCTTCTTTCTCTTCTCCATTTTTGCTGCAGAATTGAGCATGACAACACCGGAATGAACGCCAGCTGGTATCTCGACCGTGTGATTGTGACAGACATGAACAGGCCCCACCTTCGTTTTTATTTCCCGTGCAACAATTGGCTGAGTAAAGATGAAGGGGACGGACTTTATGTGAGAGATCTGATTGGCAGCCTTAACCCTATGGATGTTCCCAAAGGTACATCCTTGTATACAGTAGTGAATGCGTGATTGAATACATGTATTAAAGTGGTATACAGATTTAGGACCACAATTGAGCCCAAAATTTCTGTTGCTAAGTGAGACAGTTGTGAAATGAATTCTACCCCATTTTACGAACTTTTTCCCCACAGTTCTTAAGTGAATCCCTGCAGTTGTTGAATTAGTATAACATGATTGTTAAGTGAGTCCGCTTTCCCCATTGACTTTGCTGGTCAGAAGGTCACAAGAAGGGATCACATGACCCCAGGACACTGTAACCGTCATAAATACCAGCCAGTTGCCAAGTGTCCAAATTTTGAACATGTAAACATGAGGATGTTCCAATGGTCGTGTGGAAAATGGTCATTTAGTCTTTTTTCAGTGCTGGCGTTATCATTTCAAACACTAAAACAATGGTTATAAGTCAAGGACTACCTGACATTTTCCCATCTAATCCAATTTTTCTTTTAATTTTTGCAAACAACATATCTAATTTTTCATGGTCCAAAGTCACAGTAGCTAAAGTTTAGTTGTCCTTTTGCTAAAGGAAACCGCAGAATCTTGTAAATGGTAAACTAAGGTAAAGGTAAAGGTTCCCCTCGCGCATATGTGCTAGTCGTTCCCGACTCTAGGGGGCGGTGCTCATCTCCTTTTCAAAGCCAAAGAGCCAGCGCTGTCCAAAGACGTCTCCGTGGTCATGTGGCTGGAATGACTAAACGCCAAAGGCTCACAGAACGCTGTTACCTTCCCACCAAAGGTGGTCCCTATCTTTCTATTTGCATTTTTTACATGCTTTCAAACTGCTAGGTTGGCAGAAGCTGGGACAAGTCACGGGAGCTCACTCCGTTACGTGGCGCTAGGGATTTGAACTGCCAAACTGCCGACCTTTCTGATCGGCAAGCTCAGCATCTTAGCCACTGAGCCACCGCATCCCTAAAACGGTAAACTAGGAAAACTTAAACGCCAGCATAGAAATAGTGAAAATAAATGAACACATATGAAATGTTCAGTCCTCTACCTTTGCAACAGAGTTCTCCAACGGTAATAAATGCATTCTAGGACAAAAAAAAATGACAAGAATTTAAATCTTGCCCAAAGTAATATACAAATTGTTGCCTTGTAGGAGATTTTTAAGGAGAACTATACATTATGCAAAGTTTTTTAAATAAAAAGTTTTTTAAATAAAAAAAACCTACATATCTTTTGAGAAAGTGCAATTATATATATATATATATATATATATATATATATATATATATATATATATATATATATATATATATATATATATATATATATGTTGCCTTTTTATATTTGTGTTGTAAGAGGGAGGAGTGAGCTCCCTCCCATATTAGGTCATACCAGGGGTTGTAACACAAACACACACACATATATATAAATATATATATATTTAGGCATACCAGGGGTTGTAACACAAATATATATATATATCTGCCTGAGATATATATATAATTTTAAATTATGTTATTATTTATTACATAAATTTAAATGACCACCCAACCCATGCACATAGACTCTGGGTGGCAAGCCGCAATATAGTCACATTGCAGACTTGTTAATGTTTATTCCAAAATAGCAGAGAAATAAACTGAAATGTTCCAGTGGGGTCAGAAGGACCCCCTGGGTATAAAATAGAGACCAAGGTGTCTAGATTCACAGGCTGTTCGCTGTTAAAGCAAAATATTATTGATTCAGTACTTGGAATGGAGATCTTGCCCCCCCCCCCATGTTTGGAAGGCAGGTGTATATGATGAATTTGAGTCTGTTGTTCTGTTTAAACTGTTCTTGCTTTCCCAAGGAATCCTTAGGTTTATGAAGAAGACCTCCAAGGTCCCTTCCAACTCTATTGTTCTGTTCTGTTCTGTACTTTTCTGTTCTAGTCCCTTCCCTTCTTCATCCATTTATCTCTGTCCCTTCTTCACCCATTTATCCACTTCCCTTCCCGCCACTCCCTACCTTTCTACATGTGGGAAAATCAGTGATCGGATTCAAAAAATTTAACTACTGGTTTTGTGGGTGTGGCTTGGTGGGCATGGCAAAGGAAGGAAACTGTAAAATCTCCATTCCCTCCCCACTCCAAGGGAAGGTTACTGCAAAATCCCCATTCCCTCCCGATCAGCTGGGACTCTGGAGGCAGAGAATAGATGGGTCAGAGGTGATATTTACCGATTCTCAGAACTACCGAAAATTTCTGCTATCGGTTCTCCAGAACCTGCTGAATACCACCTCTGGTATAAATTTTATATGCATATTATTACTTTACAGATGCCAAATTGGATACCAATACTCTTAGCACCCTAAAGAATATTAGCACTTCGTACGTGGGGAACAATGTAGAACTATAATATGAGTGATTACATTATCATTGTCAAGTTTAACAGCATAACAGAGTTGGAAGGGACCTTGGAGGTTTTCCAGTCCAGCCCTCTGCTCAGGCAGGAAACGCTATATCATTTCAGACAAATGGTTCTCCAACATCTTCTTAAAAACCTCCAGTAACAGAGCATCCACAGCTTCTGAAGGCAAGTTGTTGCACTGATTAATTGTTCTCGCTGTTAAGAACGGTCTCCTTAGTTCTAGGTTGCTTCTCTCCTTGGTTGGTTTCCATCTTTTGCTTCTTGTCCTGCCTTCAGGTGCTTTGGAGAATAGGTTTAACAGATTAACAGAGTTGGAAGGGGCCTTGTAGGTCATCTAGTCCAACCCCCTACCCAAGCAAGAAACCTTATACCACTCCAGACAGATGGCAGTCCAGTCTCTTCTTGAAAACCTCCAGTGATGAAGCTCCCACAACTTCAGAAGGAAACTTCTGTTCCATGGGTTGATTGTTCTCACTGTCAGAAAATTTCTCCTTATTTCCAGGTTGAATCTTTCCTTGTTCAGTTTCCATCCAATATTCCTTGTCTGGCCTTCAGGCGCCTTGGAAAATAACTTGCCCCCCTCCTTTTTCCTTTCTGCTCAGATATAGGAACACTGGTATCATGTCTTCCCTGGTCCTTCTCTTCACCAGGAACTAGCCATGCCCAGTTCCTGCAACCATTCTTCATATGTTTTAGCCTCCAGTCCTCTAATTATCTTGGTTGCTCTTTTCTGCACTCTTTCTAGAACAGGGGTGTCAATCTTGATTTTATTGAGGGGCGCATCAGGGTTGTGTTTGACCTTGGGGGGTGGGGAGCACGATGGACGTTGCCATGGTGGGCATGGCCAGCTTGACGTCACTCGTGTTGGGGGCGCCTGTGGTGAGCTGAGCGCTCTACCAGCGAAAATGGTTCCCTGAGCTCCGTTTTCACCTGCAACAGCCTCCTGCAACCCTCTGCCAGCAAAAATGGAGCTCCAGTTTCACTGGCAGACGCACCGTAGGCCGGTCTTTCACTGTCTCCAGGTCGGCCTTGCAGGCCAGATCTAAGCACACCACGTGTGAGGCCGGGAAGCTGTTATGTACTGGTGAGCCCGGCCAGCAGAGGGCGTCGAGAGAAACGCCTCTGATTGGCCTAGGCGCGCCTGCCGGCCGGCAGGAAAACTACCCAACTCCCATTGGTTCACCGTCTGACAGCTGCATGTATAAATAGCTGTCAGACGGCTTCTGTTGTGCTTGTTCCTGTCAGTTCTGTTCTAGTTTAATAAACGCGTTACTTGCAATCAGCTGTCTCCGTCTCCTCAGTACAAGCTACAACAGAAGCCATCTTTTACATTGGGCCTTCAGGCCTGCCACATTTAATGCTTTGGGAAAATGGGAGGGGGGATTATATGGCGTATGGGCAGTGGTGGGTTTCAAAAATTTTTAGAACCTCTTCTGTAGGTGTGGCCTGCTTTGTGGGAGTGGCTTGCCGGCCATGTGACTAGGTGGGAGTGGCTTGCTGGCCATGTAACTGGGTGGGAGTGGCTTGCCAGCCATGTGACTGAGTGGGAGTGACCAACGTAAAATGTGGTGAAACTCACTTAACAATGCTCTTGCTTAGCAACCAAAATGTTGACTCAGAAACTCTGGTATTTGAAGCACGCAAGTCTTAAAGCTGTCAAGTTACAAGACCCTTACACCCCTAAACCTTTAGAAAAAAAAACCCATGGGTGTTCAAACTTGACAGCTTTAAGACTTGTGGACTTCAACTCCCAGAATTCCTCCTCTGGCTCTTCATCTTGATGATGTGCGGACGGGCGGGGGGGGGGGGGGGAGGGAGCTGGAACCGGTTCTAAACGGCACAGTAGATTTGTGGAACCTCTTCTATAGAAGAGGTTAGAACTGGCAGGAACCCACCCCTGAGTATGGGAGATATATATCGTTGTTAAATCGGGTGAATGAATGAGGCAGACTCAGTCTTCAGCAACAAACAGCTCTTTATTAAGTGACAGCTATGTACAATCCAGCAAAGACTCTTGTCTGGCAGCAGCCCTTTTCTAGGGAGCTGTCAGACCATTCAACCCATCAGATTTGAATACTGTTCCCGCCGGAACAGAGGACCTTGGTGGAAACTACCATACTGTTTGTCAGTATGTAACAATAGCCACAATAACATTCCTTTCTCAGAGAGTCAAGGACATCTTGCCCTGCACCTGGAGGGGTGTGACTGGGAGACAGTTGGGTTGGGGCCTGATTGGACCATGTGATGGACACGTGGGTGCTGGCCAGGGACTTGGACTTTCACCTGAGTGGGGAAAACCTAGAAACACTCAGATTGAGGTTTTCCCAGATGTGCCAATAGGACATCTCTAATAAAATGGAACTTGGAGGAAACTCAAGCCTCGGAGTCTTCTTTCGTTGGGGGTCTTACTTGGATCCCTGATACCACAGTCCAATTCCAGCCCATGGGCCTTGAGTTTGACACCCTTGTTCTACAGCAGGGGTGTCCAAACTTTTTGCAAGGAGGGCCAGATTTGGTGAGGTGAAAATGTGTGGGGCCGATCATTCAGCCTGACATTCTTTGAACCCTTAACATTAAATGCGAATTGACTACCGTATTTTTCAGAGTATAAGATGCACCAAGATTTTGAAGAGGCAAATTAAAAAAAAAGTTTTTGCACTCTCCCAAAAATGGCCCATTTTTCACGAAAATGGGCCTTTTTTAAAAAGGGCATGAATAGCCTTTAAGAGGCTTCTAGAGTGCTCCTGGGGGCTGGGGGGGGGCAAAGTTGAGCAAAAAAATGGCCCATTTTTTGCTCATTTATGCCCTCCACAGCCCCCAGGAAACCTCCTAAAGGCTATGCACAGCCATTTTGGTGAAGGGGGCAGAGTTTTGGGAGGCAAAAAATGCTGTATTGAGTGTATAAGATGCACCCAGATTTTTAGCCTCTTTTTTGAGGGGAAAAAGATGCATCTTTATACTTCGAAAAATACGGTATTTTATGAAAGACTAAACAAATAATTCCAGTGGGGAGAAGAGGCTGCGGGGCGCTTGAAATTTGAAAAGGGGCCACATTTGGCCCCCGGGACATGCCTGTTCTACAGTCTCAACATCTATTTTTTTTAATAGTGTGGTGACCAAAACTGGACAAGCTATTCACACTGCTGTCATGTCACCCCAAGTCCTTCTTTAGTCTTTGAAAACTGATTCCGCCCCTTGGAGGGTCAATATTAGTTCAGTTCAGTTCCAGGGCAACGGACAATAGGATGTTAAAGGTCTCAAAATGCCCGAATGTAAAACTCGGAGGTGACTCTCTTAGGGCCCACTGATTTCCTGCGTGCAACTCCTGCCAAAAACTGGAGCTTAACCTGACATCACGCCATCTTCTCACAAATTGTGTGGTTTCTTACAAGGGAAATGCTGCAGGTCATGGGGCCCAGCCAGAAAACACGTCTGCGCCACTGTCAGTTTTGCGGTTTGCCATATGCTAGCAATTATTCTCACATTGACACCGCGACAGATTCTTATTTACCTAAGTGCTGAAGGAAGCTTCCTGGGATGAGAAGCGAAACCTCTTCAAGGGAAAAAAAAGGCCTTTTCAAAGTGACTCTTGAAAAAGGATTTTTGGGGCAACCTTGACTGGATGACTGAGAAACATTTACCTGGCCATCAGGTGACACAAAATATTAGAGCCTTGATTTGCTCCAATTTTACATTAAAAGGCATCTGCTTTTAAGTTCACCCTTTCCTAAGGAATGACAGCCATATGCTAGCAATTATTCTCACATTGACACCGCGACAGATTCTTATTTACCTAAGTGCTGCCGAGCGGGGATGCTATTCACTTTCGTCCTGGGTATTAATTGCAAAGGAAGGGATAGCGTTCCACCCCCGTGGTGTTTTCTTTCCCGTAATGAATTCTTCAACGAAGTGTCTTAACTTCCTACAGCAGCAAGTGGTTTAAAAAAAACAGCAGCAGAAACAACTCAAACCCTCTTCTCTCAAACCAGGTCAGGTAACAGACAATTTGGCCATTGGGCATAAGAGACATTGGTGTGTTGTAGCATCTTGTACATTGTTATAGCAACGTTGTAGACCATTGTAGTTACTTGACCTACGACCACAATTGAGCCCAATATTTCTGTTGCTAAGTGAGATGGTAGTTCAGTGAGTTTCCCCCCATTTTATGACCTTTCATGCCACCGTTGTTAAATGAATCACTGCAGGTGTTAAGTTTAGGAGCCTGGTTGTTAAGTGAATCTGGGTTCTCCGTTGACTTTGCTTATCAGGAGGTTGCAAAAGGGGATCACAAGACACGGGGGACATGGCAACCGTCATAAATATGAGTCAGTTGCTAAGCCTCCAAATTTTGATGACGTGACGGTGGGGATTGTGCAGCTATTGGCCATCAGTCACTTTTTTCAGTGCTATTGTAACTTTGAACGGTCACTAAAGAAATAATGGTACGTTGTGGATTACCTGTACCCATTTGAAGCATCCTTTACAACAGGGGTGTCCAAACTTGGGAATTTTAAGGCTTGTGGACTTCAACTCCCAGAATTCCCCAGCCAGCCTGGCTGGGGAATTCTGGGAGTTGAAGTCCACAAGTCTTAAAGTTCCCAAGTTTGGACACCCCTGCCTTACAAAGATCAAATGCTGAGGATAGACAATGGGACAGAACTCACGTTGTGTTTTAAATTTTGTCGGTATAATTTCGTCGGCCCACCACAAAGGTGCTTTTCCAAAACACAACTGGACTTTGTTTTTCCTTGAAGAGGTTTCGCTTCTCATCCAAGAAGTTTCTTCAGTTCTGACTGAATGGTGGAGGATGGAAGGATTTATTCCTCCACCATTCAGTCAGAACTGAAGGAAGCTTCCTGGGATGAGAAGCGAAACCTCTTCAAGGGAAAAAAAAGGCCTTTTCAAAGTGACTCTTGAAAAAGGATTTTTTGGGCAACCTTGACTGGATGACTGAGAAACATTTACCTGGCCATCAGGTGACACAAAATATTAGAGCCTTGATTTGCTCCAATTTTACATTAAAAGGCATCTGCTTTTAAGTTCACCCTTTCCTAAGGAATGACAGCCCCTGTTTCGAATATTATCCTTCCTCTTCTTCATTCCATTTCTACTTCGTTTTACATTTTTAAAATCTTCACTGTGCTAAAGAAAGAAAATACCCAATATGTAGACACGCAGCTGTACAAGATTGCACTGAATAGTCTAATTTTTTCTTTCTTGCCAGTTGCCAAGGTGCTGAGTGCATGTTTAAAACTAGGCATCGGTCCAGCCTATCCTTTCGGTCAGGTTAACACCAGCGGTGCAGGGAATATTGTTTTTTGACTAATCGGAGGGACTAGAGGGCTGCATAACCCTCAAATACCAAAATGAAAAGGGTGGTTCGTCCAATGCTTGGACCAGTGGTGAAATTCAAATTTTTTTACTACCGGTTCTGTGGGTGTGGCTTGGTGGGTGTGGTGTGGCTTGGTGGGCGGAGCAGGGGAAGGCTACAGCAAAATCTCCATTCCCTCCCCACCCCAAGGGAAGGCTACAGCAAAATCCCCAGTCCCTCCCACTCCAGGGGAAGGCTACAGCAAAATCCCCAGTCCCTCCCACTCCAGGGGAAGGATACAACAAAATCTCCATTCCCTCCCACTCCAGGGGAAGGATACTGCAAAATCTCCATTCCCTCCCACTCCAGGGCAAGGATACTGCAAAATCTCCATTCCCTCCCACTCCAGGGGAAGGATACTGCAAAATCTCCATTCCCTCCCACTCCAGGGGAAGGATACTGCAAAATCTCCATTCTCTCCCACTCCAGGGGAAGGATACAGCAAAATCTCCATTCTCTCCCACTCCAGGGGAAGGATACTGCAAAATCTCCATTCCCTCCCACTCCAGGGGAAGGATACTGCAAAATCTCCATTCCCTCCCACTCCAGGGGAAGGATACTGCAAAATCTCCATTCTCTCCCCACTCCAGGGAAAGGATACAGCAAAATCCCCAGTCCCTTCCCACTCCAGGGGAAGGATACTGCAAAATCTCCATTCCCTCTCCACTCCAGGGGAAGGATAATGCAAAATCTCCATTCCCTCCCACTCCAGGGGAAGGATACAGCAAAATCTCCATTCCCCCTCACTCCAGGGGAAGGATACTGTAAAATCTCCATTCCCTCTCCACCCCAAGGGAAAAATCCCCAGTCCCTCCCACTCCAGGGGAAGGATACAGCAAAATCTCCATTTTACTGCAAAATTTCGATTCCTACCCCACTCTGGGGCCAGCCAGAGGTGGCATTTGCCGGTTCTCCGAACTACTCAAAATTTCCACTACCTGTTCTCCAGAACCTATCAAAACCTGCTGGATTTCACCCATGGCTTGGACATATGCCTTTACGGCCTTTCTGTTGGTTTTGTACAGTCAGAACTTCAGAATCAAGAAACGTGTTCAGTCTTTACACATCTTGGTGTGCAAATTGGACAAAACATTCATGCTACTCTTTCCAAACATTCACACTTTTCTTTCTTGCAGTTATAATTTAGTACACTTCCAAAGACAATTTTCTTGTATGTCCGATCACACTTGGCCAATAAAGAATTCTATTCTATTCTATTCTATTCTATTCTATTCTATTCTATTCTATTCTATTCTATTCTATTCTATTCTATTCTATTCTATTCTATTCCTTAATCTATCTCACTACTGATGATTGCTATCATTCCTTAATCCCTAACAAGGTTCTCTCGAAACGGGTGCAAGCAACATCAGGGATGTGACAGTCAGTTTGGTCTAGTGGCTAGAAAGCAGTAGGCTATGGGTTCAAGTCCTGTCATGGCCATGAACACCAGCTGGGTGACTTTGGGCCAGTCAATCTCTCTCTGCCGAACTGATCTTGCAGGGTTGTTGTTATGGGAGAAATAGGAGGAAGAAGGTGTGTTGGATACGTTTGCCACCTCAAGTTATTGGTAAACATAAGAAACAGACTAGGGAGACATGACAGCAGTGTTCCAATATTAAGGGACTGCCACAAAGAAGAGGGGATCAACCTTTTCTCCAAAGCACCTGAATGCAGGACAAGAAACAATGGGTGGAAACTAACCGAGGAGAGAAGCAACCTAGAACTAAAGAGAAATTTCTTAACAGAACAATTAACCAGTGGAACAGCTTGCCTCCAGAAGTTGTAGGTGCTTCAACACTGCAGGTTTGAAAGAAGAGATTTGATAGCCGCTTGTCTGGAATGGTATAGGGCAGTGGTGGGCAACCTTTTTTTTCAACTGAGCCAAATCTCGCCAAAACTACGATTGAAATTTACTTTGAGAGCCACATTTTTAAAACCGAAAATACATAGGATGGTACACTGTTTTTAGTTTCAATAAGTTTTTATTGAGAATATTCTGCATGCAAGTATCCACATAGGTCGGGAGGATACAAATAACACAACTAATAAAACAAAAACTTTAGAACGATATTATTTATCGATAACGTTAAATTCCGTAAAATTTGCCTTACAATGTAGAGAAAATTACATCCTGACATTGACTGACAAAGTCACAACCACTAATGTGAACATTGGCCTTGCATTTCCTTGGATAGTTTGAGTAAGTCAGGTTTGTATGTTGTTTTTAATTTCATCTCTCTCTCCCACTTTCTTTCTTTTTTTCTTTTTCTTTCTCTCTCTCTCTCTGGCTCTTTGACTCTCTCTCCCTCCCTCCCCCATCTCTGTCACTCTGTGTGTGTGTCTGTCTGTCTGTCTCTCACTCACTCTGTGTGTGTGTGTGTCTGTCTCTGTCTCTCCCTCTGTCTCTCTCCCCTCCCTTCCTCTCTCTCTGTCACTCTGTGTATGTGGGTGTGTCTGTCTCTCACTCATTCACTTAATCACTCACTCTGTGTGTGTCTCTCTGTCTGTCTATCTTTCTCCCCCTCCCTCCCCCTCTCTGTCTCTCTCTGTCTCTCTGTGTGTGTGTGTCTGTCTGTCAGTCTCTTTGATTCCCTCCCTCACTCCCTCTATCTGTTCCTCTCTCTGTCTGTCTTTCTCACTCACACACACACACACACACTGTGGTCACCTTGTTGAGTGTTCCAATCACATTTGAAACACTCAACAACTGGCCTGCATTTATGGTATTTTGCAGCATTCTGCAGTCATAGGACCAAAATTGGTTGTCACTCGCCCGGGCTTTTGCAGAAGCTTCCCTCCGAAGCCCGAGAGGAGGGAGGGGAGCGGGCACCCGGCACACAGAAGAGCCGCATTAAAGGGTGTAAAGAGCCGCATGTGGCTCCCAAGCCGCGGGTTGCCCACCACTGGTATAGGGTTTCCTGCTTGAACAGGAGGTCGAACTAGAAGACCCCCAAGGTCCCTTCCGACTCCGTTATTCTGTTAATAATTCAAGCCTGTGTGAAATGAATGCCATTTAAAAGGAAAAAAAAGACAGCAAATTTAAAAAGGAAGATTATATAATAAAGACAAAAAGAGTGGCTAATATATTCAGCAGCAAATTATGTTCCTAATATTAGTGCGATGGCAACTAGGATGTTGTGTTGTGGGCACTGTGTGTTTTTTCAATTGCAGCTTGCAGTGACTCTTTTGACCTCCCCACCGGGAGATTTTATTCCATCCTTAATTTCTTTTAGTTATATACCCCAATATATTCAAATTTTCATTTTGACTTTCTTTTTATCTCTGCCTCACCTTCAAGTTTTGGATTGCATCAATTCCGTTTTTTAAAAAAAATACAAAAGAGACTAGAAAGCCGTGGGGTTTTATTTTAGTTCTCAAAATTCTGCACCAGATGTTCAGTTGTAGAACAAAAGCGAATATAAGAAGCCATCCAATTCTTATCTGGCCAGCAGAGGGAGTAGGACAACTACTTTAGAGCATTATTTTAAAGGTTTGTTACAAACCATTGCAATAAGTCTGTAGAGATTCTCAGTTATCCAGGTCACGGGTGTTCCCAAATATTGCTTTTCCAAAAGGCAACTGAATGTTCTTGTTGCTTTTTTCCCTTGAAAACATTTCACTTCTCATATGAGAAGCTTCTTCGGTTCTGTTTCAGTAATATAGCTTCTTTGAACAAAAGAAGCTTCTTGGATGAGAAGCGAAATATTTCAAGGGGGAAAAAAAAACCCTAGAAAATCCGGTAGCCTTTTGGAAAAGCATCTTGGGGACAGGAGAGGATAGTGTACTTTTGGGGGGTTACCCCCTGAAGCATCAGTGCAGTCATCTACGGTAGCTGTGTCCTAAGGATGTTGTAACTCCCCAAAAAGGATGGTTATTTTTCCTTGGGATGCTGGATTACATATAAATTCACATGCAAACACGTGTTTGTGGTACGTGAGCCGCGCTGGCACAGTGGTTAGGCTACTTCTGCTGACTGCCGGCTGCCTGCAATTTGGCAGTTCGAATCTCACCAGGCTCAAGGTTGACTCAGCCTTCCATCCTTCCCAGGTGGGTAAAATGAGAACCCAGATTGTTGGGGGCAAAAGTGTGACTCTGTAAACCGCTTAGAGAGGGGGCTGTAAAGCACTGTGAAGCGGTATATACCGTATTTTTCAGAGTATAAGACACACCTTTTTTCCTTAAAAAAGAGGTTGAAAATCTGGGTGCGTCTTATACACTGAATACAGCATTTTTGGCTTCCTGAAACCCCGCCCCCTTTGCAAAAATGAGCATCCGTAGCCTTTAGGAGGCTTCCAGAGTGCTCCTTGGGGTTGGGGAGGGCAGAAATAAGCGAAAAATGGGCCATTTTTTAGGATGCACTCTATAAGCTTCCTAAAGGCTATGCATGCCATTTTTTGACAAAAAATGGGGCCGTTTTCACAAAAAAAGGGCTGTTTTTTGCTCGTTTTTGGCCCTCCCCAGCCCCCAGAAGCACTCTACAAGCCTCCTAAAGGCTATGCGTGCCCTTTTTTTAAAAAAAAAAAAAAATGGGCCCGTTTTTGGGAGGCTTGCAGAGTGCAAAAAACTTTTTTTTTAAAAAAAATTGCCTCTTCAAAATCTTGGTGCGTCTTATACTCCGGTGCGTCTTATACTCCGAAAAATACGGTAAGTCTAAATGCTATTTTTATTGCTACTTCCGGTGTGCTTGATCATTCCTCAGACATCTAACTGCTTCGGTTTTAATTAATTGTATGATGTGTTTTCCCCCCCCCTGCAGTAAACAAATATGTGGTCCGAGTATTTACAGGGGATGTCAACGGCAGTGGAACAGATGCTGATGTTTTCGTTAACATTTTTGGGCAGAATGGAGACACAGGTAACATTCTCTAGTGTGTATGCAGTACTTAAGCAGACTAATGCAGACTAATAGGTATATACTAGTCCTGTGATGGCGAATGTATGGCACACTTTCCAGAGGTGGCACGCAACGTCTTCTCTGTGGGCACCTGCACCATCACCAGCTGCTCTCCTGGTTTCTGGTGCACCAGCCAGCTGGTCTTCACAGGAGCCAGAGTGTCACAAAATGCTCCCAAAACAGCCTGGAAAATGGCCCCAAAACAGGCCATTTTGGGGCCGTTTTCAGGCCGTTTTGGGGCTGTTTTCAGGCCGTTTGGGGCCGTTTTCAGGCCGTTTTGGGGCTGTTTTCAGGCCGTTTGGGGGCTGTTTTCAGGCTGTTTTTGGGCTCTTTTCAGGCCATTTTGGGTCTCTTTTCAGGCTGTTTTTTGGGCTGTTTTCAGGCCATTTTGGGGCTGTTTTCAGGCTGTTTTTGGGCTGTTTTCAGGCCATTTTGGGGCTCTTTTCAGGCTGGTTTTTGGGGGGGCTGCTTTCAGGCTGTTTTCAGGCCATTTTGGGGCCATTTTCAGGTTGTTTTTTAGACTGTTTTCAGGCCATTTTGAGGCTGTTTTCAGGCTGTTTTATTGGCGATTTTCAGGCTGTTTGGGGGACAGAAACAGTCCAAAAATGGCCCGAAACCCACCCAAAAATGGCCTGAAAACGGCCAAAAAAACCAGGCATGCGTGTGCTGGCCAGCTGATCTTTGGGTTTCGGCACTCCGGCATGCACACATGCACCAGTGGCAGGTTGCAGGCAGTATGCCCTGGTATGGGTGTACCGGTGCCTGCCGGGAGCACTGGGTACCCTTCCAGTATGGTGGGAGGGCCCACTCACCCGCCCACCTGAGCTGCCCCACCTGAGCTCCTTACCTGTATTTGAGCTTGTCGGTGCTTCCGCGCATGCATATGGAGCATACAGTGCCTGCGCGACGCTCCACCGAGCAGCTGGAGTGTTGTGGAGGTGTTGTGGCGGTTTCGAGGAGGTAAGGCCGTAAGCGCGCATGCATGTGGGGGACGCCGGGCCCCGTTGCACTGTACCGGTTGCAACGGGATCCAGAACCCACCACTGACATGCACATACATGCACACGCATGCCAGTTTGGGCACTTAGTGCTGAAATGGTTCGCCATCATTGTACTAGTTAGTCCCTGTGTAAAGAGACTAGAAGTATTTGAAATGTAGATTTACAGGCGGCTGTTGCATATAAGTTGGGCTGACAAAATCAGAAATGAGGAGGTGATAAGCCGCCTGGGAAAGCCGAGGGAAATCATCCAAACCAACCAAGCAAGATTTTTGGCAAGAAAATTGAGGAAAGGGAACCAAACTTGAAATGCACAGCTGATTTTTTGGGGAAATATTTCAAGTCATGTCCTTTTCCAGCTGGTGTCTTTTGGCCGATCACCAGGAGATGGTTCATTCTTTCAAGACTGAGGCATGAAAGCTGCCTGGTGACATTGGGCGACTGTGAGTTCGAGTCCCACATTAGGAATGAAAGCCGGCTGGATCTTTTGGTGCCAGTCGGCTTCTCTCAGCCCGGCTGACCTCACAGGGTTGTTGTGGGGAAAATAGGAACTACTCAATAGTCTTGAGTTCCAGACCTTTCTCTACTTATGAACAGGTTTTGTTCTGAGAGGCCGTTCCTAAGTCCAAGCAAGCATAACAATTATTTTTGCACTTAAATCCAAACATTCATTGGAATTATAATAGACCCCCCTGCCCCCTCCGCAGTTACTGCACCAGTAAACAGCTAACAATATCCATGCGGTTCAGCGAATGGGATGCAAGCAGAAGGCAGGAAGTTGCTGTTGCGACTGCAGATTCACCATTCAACTAACACAGTCTCTCTTTCCTTCTCTCTCTCCTTCCTTCTCTCTTTCTCTCTCACCCTTTCTTTCTCTATTTATCTCTCTGTCTTTGTCTCTTTCTCTCTTCCCTTTCTCTCTCTCTCTGTCTCCCTCTCTCTCTCACACACACCCTTTCTCTCTCTTTGCCTCTCTTTCTCTCTGTCTCTCTGTGTCTGTCTCTCTCTCTCACCCTTTCTTCCCTCTCACTCTCTGTCTCTCTCCTCTCTTTCTCTTTGTCTCTCTTTCTCTCTCTCTCTCTTTATCTCTCTCTCCTTCTCTCTCTGTCTCTCTCTCTCTGTGTCTTTGTCTCTCTCTCTTTCTCTTTCTCCTGTTTCTTTTTCTCTTTTTCTCTCTATTTCCACTTTCTCTCTCTCCTTCTCTTTATCTCTCTATCATCTTCTCTCTCTTTCCTCTCTCTCTCTTTGTCTCTTTCTTTTCCTTTTTCTCTCTCTTTGTCTCTCTCCTCTCTTTGTCTTTGCCTCTCTTTCTGTCTGTCTGTCTGTCTGTCTGTCTGTCTGTCTGTCTGTCTCTCTCTCACCCTTTCTTCCCTCTCACTCTCTCTCTTTGTCTCTCTCCTCTCTTTCTCTTTGTCTTTCTTTCTCTCTCTCTTTCTTTCTCTCTCTCCATCTCTTTATCTCTCTCTCCTTCTCTATCTCTGTCTCTCTCTCTTTTTCTCTTTTTCCTTCTGTTTCTTTTTCTCTTTTTCTCTCTATTTCCTCTTTCCCTTTCTCTCTCTCCTTCTCTTTATCTCTCTATCATCTTCTCTCTCTTTCCTCTCTCTCTCTTTGTCTCTTTCTTTTTCTTTCTCTCTCTTCTCTTTCTCTCTCTCTTATCTCTTTATCTTTATCTCTCTTTCTCTCTCTTTTCCCTCTCCCTTTCTCTCTCTCCCTCCCTCCCCCCTCCCTCCATATTTGTTTGTCTTTGATTCTGTCTGTTGCCTAGGAGAGCGCAGGTTGGACAACGACAAGGACAATTTTGAGAGAGGGTCAGAAGACAAGTTCACCCTTGATGCTCCCAATCTGGGCAGGCTCAGGAAAATCACCATTGGGCACAACAACAAGGGAAGCTCAGCCGGATGGTTCCTCGATAAGGTTTGCTATAAGTTATTAATTCATTACATAAGCCAACAAACCAGGAACTCTTATTTAGGTTTGCCTTAACCCCATATTTGAATGCAAGGGCAGAGGGGAATTTTTTGCCTTCTTTGTAAGCCTCTGTGCCCTGCCTAGCCAGTCAAGCCACTAAAATCGGAATACAGGAAGTCCCTGACTTACAACAATTCACTCAGTGGCCATTTGATGTTACAATGGCATTGAAAAAAAATGAGTTATGACCGTTTTTCACACTTACAACCATTGTCGCATCCCTATGGCAATGTAATCAAAATTCAGGCACATATATTTTATGATAGCTGCAATGTCCCAGCGTCACGTTTTGTGATCTTCTGATAAACAAAATCAACGTGGAAGCCAGAATCACTGAACAACTGTGTTGTTTACTCAACAACTGCAGTGATTCACTTAACAATGGTGGCAAGAAAGGTCGTAAAATGGGGCAAAACTCACTGAACAATTGTTTCACTTTAGCAACAGAAATGTTGGTGTCATAAGGGAAAAAAATAAACTGTCCTCCCTGGAGTGACTTAGCCACAGTTTGGTATATTTCTGTAGGGACATAATAATAACAGAATAACAGAGTTGGAAGGGACCTTGGAGGTCTTCTAGTCCAACCCCCTGCTCAAGCACTTACGGTATTTTTCATATGTAGCTGTCCAATCTCTTCTCAAAAGCCTCCAGGGCACAACTTCTGAAAGTATAAGCTGAAGGTATATATATCTAAAGTGTAGGGAATCAGAATAGAGCTGGATGGGACCTTAGAGGTCTTCTAGTCCAGCCCCCTGCTCAAGCAGGAGAACCTATAACAGTGATGGTGAACATTTTTGGCACTGAGTGCAACCCGAAAACCAGCTAGCCAGCCCATGCATGCCTGTTTTTTTACTGTTTTCACGCCATTTTGGGGGCATTTTCAGGTCATTTTTTTCAGCCTGTTTTTTAGTCATTTTTTGGGCTGTTTTGGGGCCATTTTCTGATGCTCTGCACCTATAAAGACCAGCTGACATGGTGTGCATGTGCGTGCCAGAAATCAGAAGAGCAGCTGGTGATGGTGCACGTGCCCAGAGAGAGGGCTCTGTGTGCCACCTCTGGCAAGCGTGTCATAGGTTCGCCATCATGGCCGTATGCCAATCCAGACAAATGTGTGTCCAGTCTCTTCTTAAAAAACCTCCAGGGATGAAGCACCCACAACTTCTGGAGGCAACTTCTGTTCCACTGGTTAATTGTCCTCACTGTTAGGAAGTTTCTCCTTAGTTCTAGGTTGCTTCTCTTTTTGATTAGTTTCCATCCACTTTATCCATTTAGGATCAAGAGTTCCCTTAAAGGAACGGTCCCTAACCTTTTCAGCAACAGGGACCCGTTTCATGGAAGACAATTTTTCCATGGGGGTGGGGGTGGGGGCAGGGGCATGCAAACCTGGATCCCACACATGCTCAGTTTTGCTTGCCCACCACTCGCCTCCAGCGGTGCAATTCCTGTCCACTGCCCCCCTGTTGCCCCCCCCCCCCCGGCGTGTGTGTGTTACACCTGCCTTAAAGTACCCATTTGACTCCTTGAGTAGCCAAATGAGAAACTGCTTCTTTCTGGGAGGTGGGATTGATGAGCAATTTTTGCCGGTGGGATGGATGCAAAAAATTGAAACATCTGTTTGGATTCTTCAAAAAAATGATCTTTTCCTCTTTCCTCTATTAGTCTATTTTACTATAAGCAACACACACCCTTCAAGTTCAGTTGAAAACATTTAGCTTAGTTAGTTATTCACAATTAATGCAGAGCATGTTGAACTTCTGTTGGTCAGAATGCTTAGTATGTCTAGTTTAATGAAAAAGACGACTAGGGGTGGCATGATAGCAGACTTCCAATACTTGAGGGGTTGCGACCAAGAAGAGGGGGTCAACCTATTCTCCAACGCACCTGAAGGCAGGACAAGAAGCAATGGATGGAAACTAACCAAGGAGACAACCAACCTAGAATTAAGGAGAAATTTCCTGACAATTAAAACAATTAATCAGTGGAACAGCTTTTCTCCAGAGGTTTTGGTGCTCCAACACTGGAAGCTTTTAAGTAGAGATTGGAGAACCATGTGTCTGAAATGATATGAGGTCTTCTGCTTCAGCAGGGAGTTGGACTAGAACAGGGGTCTCCAAAGGTGGCAATTTAGACTTGTGGACTTGCTGGCTGGGGAATTCTGGGAGTTGAAATCCACAAGTCTTAAAGTTGCCGAGTTTGGGGACTTCTGACCTAGAAGACTTTGCAAGGTCCCTTCCAACTCTATTGGTCTGTTAAGAAATCCGAGTTCTCAATGAATACCTGTGGGTAAAAATCTCCCGAGTGGGTTGCAAAATCGGTCGAAAGGCAGATAGTTCTACAGCTTCTCACTTCATTGATGAGATATTCTGCTCTGATCATAGGTTATCATTGAAGACATCGGCAACAAGTCAGTGTATGAATTCCCAAGCTACCGTTGGTTTGCGTTGGATGAAGATGATGGCAAAATCCAGCGGGACATCCTTGTGGGAGGAACAGAGGCAACTGGTACATATGTTTTTGAGCTGAAAATGATGAAGACGAGACAGCCCAGGATGAACTGGGATTAAAAGCAGTGGTGAAATTAATTTTTTTTAAAATTACCGGTTCTGTGGGCGTGGCTTGTTGGGCGTGGCGTGGCTTGTTGGGCGTGGCTTGGTGAGCATGGCAGGGGAAGGATACTGCAAAATCTCGATTCCCACCCCACTCTGGGGCCAGCCAGAGGTGCATTTGCCGGTTCTCCGAACTACTCAAAATTTTCACTACCAGTTCTCCAGAATCTGTCAGAACCTGCTGAATTTCACACCTGATAAAAAGACTCAGGGCATAGAGGGAGAGTAGAGTAGAGTAGAATAGAGTAGAGTAGAGCAGAACAGTATGGAAAATATGGAATGGACTAGACTAGATTAGACTGGAAAATAATAATAATAATAATAATAATAATAATAATAATAATAATAATAATAATATAATAATAATAATAATAATAATAATAATAATAATAATAATAATTATATTATTATTATATTATATATTATTATTATTATTATTATTATTATTATTATTATTATTATTATTATTATTATTATTAATTAAATTTATAAACCGCTCCCTCTCCCCGAAGGGACTCGGGGCGGTGTACAGTCAAAAGTTAAAACACCATATACATAGAGGAGACATCAAACCCGGTAAAAACGAGTTACATAAAAAACTGTACAATAATAATAAAATTAAAACAACAATAAAATCTACCGCAAAAATTTAAAATAACTGCCAGGAGGATTGAAGAATAGGACTATAATTGGGCCAGGCCAGCTAATTGGAACAGGTGGGTCTTGAGTTTCTTGCGGAAGGAAAATATGGACTAGACTGGAACAGAATAGAAAATATGGAATGGAATGGAGTAGAATAGAATTCTTTATTCACCAAGTGTGATTGGACACACAAGGAATTTGTCTCCAGTGTGTATATTGTATATTGATGGCTGCTTTATACTTGCCTAATGGTAGATGGCAGTCATTGATTAAGACCTCCAACATTCATTTCCTGAATGCTTTTGCATTCAACTTAGAGACAGGCAGACGTATGGCAAAAGCATTTAGCAAATGAATATTGGAAGCCTTAATCAATGGCTGCCGTCTACAATCAGGCAAGGATAAAGCAGCCATCAATATGCACAAGGGGCATTATCTCTATCATAACTCAAAGAAGAGCTGGTTCCCCCCATCTACAGAATGTCATTAGAACTCTCGTGAAAGAAAAACAGATGAGAAAAAGGAAACGGTGGATAAACAAACAAACAAACAAACACTTGGAGGAGAAGGTCTTTCTTGATTTCTTCTTTTGAGATGTTAGAAGAAATGTCCTTCTGGGCTCAGTTTCAAGTGGGGAGAAAAGACACTGGAAACATGGAGGCTGCTTGGAAAGATGGTTTAATGGTGGACAAGAGCACATGGCTTAAATTTGGGGGCAAAAAAGGGAAGAGATGCTGAGAGTGCCTGGGTTTTATGCCCTCTCTGGGCTTTTGAATTTGAGCTTGTATTCTGATTGATTATATTCTGACAGGCACTAAGGGCCGATCCTTTGCTGTGTTGGAAGAAATGTCCTTCTGGGCTCAGTTCCAAGGGGGAAAAAGACACTGGAGACATGGAGGCTGCTTGGAAAGATGGTTTAATGGTGGACAGGATCACATGGCTTGAGCTCCTGAACCGAAAAGGGGGAATCACATGCTTCCAGATGTTGGGTGAAGAAGAAAAAGAGGCAGAGATGATGAAATTTACTGGCTTTTTACTCTCTGTTCGGCCCCACCTCTCTGTTTCGTACTCCTGTGTAAGAAATGTATTCTGATTGGGTGTCAGACTCCCATGGGGCCATGCAGGGGCAACTCTGGAGGCTGTGCTTTGAGTCCCAAGTGTGGTTGACTCTTGCTGGGTGATGATGTAATGAAAGGGCTTTGGGCAATTCCTATTATAGCTCTGCCTGAAGGAGGTAGAGGCCCATTGACAAAGGTGGTGTGTGCTGAGTTTCTGCCTCCCTTTTAGGGGAGATATTCTACCCTTTTAATATTTCCTGAAATATTTCATTTGTGGGGCTAACTTTCTGTACAGGTTTAAGTAAACCAGACAAATCCATGGAGGTTCCAAAGTGCTGGAGAAATAATTGCACGGAGAGAGAGGGTTGGGACCTTCATATTTTACCATTTAAATAGAATAACGGAATAGAATAACAGAGATGGAAGGGACCTTGAAGGTCTTTTAATCCAACCCCTAGGCAGGAAACCCTAGACCCGTGATGGCGAACCTATGGCACGCGTGCCACAAGTGGCACGCAGAGTCATTTGTCAGGGCACGCGAGGCGCTGCCCTGTCAGCTGGCCAGCGCGCATGCGCGCGCTGGCCAGCTGAGTTCACATTTTTAAACGCTATTTTTCGCCTTTCCCAGGCTCCAGAGGCTTTATAGGAGCCAAGGGAGGGTGAAAAGAGCCTCCCCCCCCCCGGAGGCTTCAGGGACCGTCCCTGAAGCCTTCGGAACGCTTAAAACCACCCTCCGAGCAAAACGGAAGTGACTTCCGGGTTGCTCGGAGGGTGGTTTTAAGCGTTCCGAAGGCTTCAGGGACCGTCCGAGGCTTCCCTGATGCCTTCGGAGCGCTTAAAACCAAAAAGTCACTTCCGGTTTGCTCGGAGGGTGGTTTTAAGTGCTCAGAAGGCTTCAGAGAAGCCTCCAGACAGTCCCTGAAGCCTCCGGAGGGTCTCCGGGGGGTCGGGGGAGGCTCTTTTCGCCCTCCCCAGGCTCCTATAAAGCCCCTAGAGCCTGGGGAGGGCAAAAAAATGTAAAAATGGGGGGGGGTCGCGCGTTGTGTGCGCATGCGCACTGGGGGGGTCGCGCGTTGCATTATGGGTGCGGCACGCCCGCACTCGACCCTTGCTTCTCTCCTTGATTAGTTTCCACCCATTGCTCCTTGTTCTACCCTCAGGTGCTTTGGAGAATAGTTTGACTCCCTCTTCTTTGTGGCAACCCCTGAGATATTGGAAGACTGCTACCATGTCTCCCCTAGTCCTTCTTTTATTAAACTAGACATACCCACTTCCTGCAACCGTTCATATGTTTTAGCCTCCAGTCCCCTAATCACCTTTGTTGGTCTTCTCTGCATTTGGCCAGCTCTTCGTCCTTTTCATTGAGAATTGCTCAGAGATTTTCTTCCCCTTTGAAAGGAAATTTCAAAAGCCAATTCTCTTTCCTCCAATTAAAAGAAGAGCAATAGACAGCGGGGGGGGGGGGGGGGCAGGGGAGAGAAACACTGCAGGAAAGAAGTACAGAGGCTTTGTTTTGTTGTGTTGGCTTAATGTCTTGTGTTTACCAAGTTGGGCCATTCTATTGTTGGAAGAAATGTCCTTCTGGGTTCGGCTCCAAGTGGGGAAAAAGACAATGGAAACATGGAGGCTTCTTGGAAAGATGGTTTAATGGTGGAGAAGATCACATCGCTTGAGCTCCTGAACCGAAAAGGGGGATCGCATGCTTTCAAATGTTGGGTGTAGATCCTGGGCAAAAAGGGCAGAGATGCTGAAAGTTCCTGGCTTTATGCCCTCTTTGGCCTTTGATCTTGCGCTTGTATTCTGATTGTTTGTCAGATTCCCATGGGCCCATGCAGGACCAACTCTTTAGGTTGTGCTTTGAGTCCAAGTTTGGTTGAGCATTGCTTCTTCCCAGGTACCCTGTGGTGAGTTTCTGTTGAGGGCTAATCCTACTTTTGTTGTGTAGAATAGACTGGCTCAGGCATTTTAATGGCTCATTGAGAGAGATGGGGGCTATTAAGAGTGAGTCTGTTTCCTACCTAAAAACATGTTTCTCCATTTCTGATCCAGGGAAATATAATATTTTGCCTTTTCAATATTTCCCAGGATATTTCATTTTTCTAGGGGAGGGGTGGGTGCTAACTTATATGCACTGTGGGTGCATATAAACCCAATAAACAAACAAACAAACAAATTTCCTACACTACCCTGCAAGTCAGATGCCAAAGAGCGAGCGGAAGAGGCTCTCCTGCCCAATCCAAGTTGCAAAATCAGGAGTCGTCGTTTCGAAAAGCATCCCGGGGCTTCTCCAGGGGGAACGCTGATCCAAACCACGCCAAGGCGCTAATGGGCTACCCAGAATCCCCTGCTCCCCCGGGGTGGGAGGGGGGCAGGAAAAGGAGGGGAATGCAGAACTCTGAAGCATCTGGGCAAACAGCAGGCATGCTGGGAAGCTGAGCATCATCCAAGATTCCTGCCAGCCGATTCCCAGCCTCCGTTGGTGTAGCTGCCCTTTTGAAGCAGCTCAATTATTTATCTCCGCAATTATTTGACGGGGGAAAAAAAATTCTCCGGTCACTTTGTGCGATAGAATTTTGGCTTGGAGCCTGAAGGGCGTCTTTGTTCTGTGACTTTATAGAAGTTTGCTTGCTACTGCAGCCTAACATTTCCATTGCCAAGGTGGATAGTTGCTAAGCGAGTTTTGTTTTGTTTGTTTGTTTGTAAAATTTATTAGCCACCCGTCTTAGCTCAAGGCAAGTCTTGATTCGAAAGATTTGCCCAATCTTACGGCTGCCATTCCATTATTAAGTGAATCACTGCAATGGCTAAGTCAATCATGGTCATTAAGCCAATCTGGCTTTTCCCATTGGTTGTCATTATTAACGTAAACATATCTGCCCATCTCTGTTTAGCCTCTTTCTCTGATAAAAATTCTCATTGATATTTCTGTTCAGCATTTGCTCCTTTGCAGATGCTTGAATTGAAAGGTATTTAGACTATCAGGGTTGAAAGATATGTGCTGAGGTTTTTCAAAAGAATGGAATGGAATATAGAATATAGAACGTACACTATTGAACCGTGATAGCAAACCTATGGCACGCATGCCAGAGGTGGCACATAGGACCCTCTCTGTGGGCATGTGCGCCATCACCAGCTTCTCTTCCAGGTTCCCTCATGCGCATGTGTGCCAGTGAGCTGGTGGTCGTGCATGCATGCAACGGAATCTGGAAGAGAGCAGCTGTCTGGCGCGCATGTGCGCAACAGAAACTGGAAAGCAGCTGGTGGATGCGCAGGCATGTGTACCGGCCAGCTGCTTTCTTTCGTGTTCTGGTGCTCCTGTGCTTTGGTGCTCCAGCACGCACAGTCCAGTTTCGGCACCAAGTGCTGAAAAAGTTAGCCATCACTAATAATATAGAATATAGAACATAGAATATAGAAGATGAGAGGGGAGGGGAGGGGAGAAGAGAATTCTTTATTGGGCAAGTGTGATTAGATACAGAAGAAATGGGATAATACAATAGCAGAGTTGGAAGGGATCTTGGAGGACTTCTAGTCCAACCCCCTGCCTAGGTAGGAAACCCTATACCGTTTCAGACAAATAGCTATCCAACATCTTCTTAAAGACTTCCAGTGTTGGGGCATTCACAACTTCTGGAGGCAAACTGTTCCACTGCTTAATTGTTCTAACTGTCAGGAAATTTCTCCTCAGTTCTAAGTTGCTTCTCTCCTTGATTAGTTTCCACCCATTGCTTCTTGTTCTACCCTCAGGTGCTTTGGAGAATAGTTTGACTCCCTCTTCTTTGTGGCAGTCCCTGAGATATTGGAAGACTGCTATCATGTCTCCCCTAGTCCTTCTTTTAATTAAACTAGACATACCCAGTTCCTGCAACCGTTCTTCATATGTTTTAGTCTCCAGTCCCCTAATCATCTTTGTTGCTCTTCTCTGCACTCTTTCTAGAGTCTCCACATCTTTTCTACATCGTGGCGACCAGAACTGAATGCTGTATTCCAAGTGTGGCCTTACCAAGGCATTATAAAGTGGTATTAACACTTCACGTGATCTTGATTCTATCCCTCTGTTGATGTAGCCTAGAACTGTGTTGGCTTTTTTGGCAGCTGCTGCACACGGCTGGCTCCTATTTAAATGGTTGTCCACTAGGACTCCAAGATCCCTTTCACAATTACTACTGTTGAGCAAGGTACCACCTATACTGTACCTGTGCATTTCGTTTTTCTTGCCTAAATGTAGAACCTTATTCTTTTCACCATTGAATTTCATTTTGTTAGATATCGTCTAATTGGGTGTTGGTTCCTTCTGTGTAGGAACGGAAAGACAAACAGATAGACACACACACACCACATACACTTACACATACAATGCACTACAATAGCAGAGTTGGAAGGGACCTTGGAGGTCTTCTAGTCCAACCCTCTGCCTAGGCAGGAAACCCTATACCGTTCCAGACAAATGGCTATCCAACACCTTCTTAAAGACTTCCAGTGTTGGGGCATTCACAACTTCTGGAGGCAACTTCTGTTCCACTGATTAATTGTTTCTAACTGTCAGGAAATTTCTCCTTGATTCTAAGTTGCTTCTCTCCTTGATTAGTTTCCACCCGTTGCTTCAGGTTCTGCCTTCAGTTGCTTTGGAGAATATCTTGACTCCCTCTTCTTTGTGGCAGCCCCTGAGATATTGGAAGAAGGCTGTCGTTTCAGACAAGTGGCTCTTTCCAATCTCTTCTTAATACTCAGCCACTGACTTATTTTAGTGAGCTGTTAAAGGAGATAATTGCTATGACAATCTTATGAATTTCCCTGCAAATCTGCCTCGATGTCTTTGGCAGGAGAGTGGCTGGTTGCCAGAGACTGACTGGCTTTGAACCATGAAGTTTGACTACAAAGGCACCAGAGAGGAAGACACCTCCCCCCCCCCGCTTGGCCTGCCTCCTTCTGTTCGCATCCCAAACGCTAAGAATATTGAAATGTAACAGTTGCTCTTGTGTCACATTGCATACGCATGCTTTGTGTGTTTTGTTTCACTGCAAATTGGGCAGGGATGTGGCGCATTTCGCTGCAAATAAAAAAGAAAGTTGCAAGTGAATAGCAATAGCACCTTGACTTATATACACTTCACAGTGCTTTTACAGCCCTCTCTAAGCGGTTTGCAGAATCAGCCTCTTGCCCCCAACAATCTGGGTCCTCATTTTACTGACCTCAGAAAGATGGAAGTCTGAGTCAATCTTGAGCCGGTCAGGATTGAACTGCTGACAGTGAGCAGTGAATTAGCCTGCAATGCTGCATTCTAACCACCGAGCCACCATTGCATTCTTCTTAAAGAATAGCAATAGCACTTAGACTTATATACCGCTTCACAGTGCTTAATAGCCCTCTCTAAGCGGTTTACAGAGTCAGCCTCTTGCCCCCAACAATCTGGGTCCTCATTTTACCCACCTTGGAAGGATGGAAGGCTGAGTCAATCTTGAGCTGGTCAGGATCGAACTGCTGGCAGTGAGCAGTGAATTAGCCTGCAATGCTGCATTCTAACTACTGGGAAGGGAAGGGAGAGATGAAGGGAAGGGAGGGAGAAAGGGAAGGGAGGAAGAAAGGAAGGGCAATAGCACTTAGGCTTAAATACTACTTCAAAGTGCTTTTACAGCCCTCTCTAAGCGGTTTACAGAGTCAGCCTCTTGCCCCCAGCAATCTGGGTCCTCATTTTACTGACCTCAGAAAGATGGAAGGCTAAGTCAATCTTGAGCCGGTCAGGATCGAACTGCTGGCAGTGAGCAGTGAATTAGCCTGCAATGCTGCATTCTAACCACCGAGCCACCATTGCTTTCTTCTTAAAGAATAGCAATAGCAATAGCACTTAGACTTATATACCACTTCACAGTGCTTTTACTGCCCTCTCTAAGCAGTTTACAGAGTCAGCCTGTTGCCCCCAACAATCTGGGTCCTCATTTTACCCACCTCGGAAGGATGGAAGGCTGAGTCAACCTTGAGCCTGGTGGGATTTGAACTGCCAAATTGCAGGCAGCCAGCAGGCAGCAGAAGTCACCTGCAGAACTGCCCTCTAACCACTGCGCCACCGTGGCTCAATGAAGATAAGCTGGCTGAAGGGTTTGGTTCACTTGCTGAGTAAATTGTTTCTCACCGGTGCCACCATGAAGTCAGATAAAGTCAGTCCTTGATTTACAGTCATTTTTTTTAGTGACCATTCGAAGTTACGACGTCACCGGGAACAGTGATTCACGAGCTTTTTTCACACTTATGACCATTGCAGCATCCCCAGGGTTCACACGATCAGAATTTAGACGCTGCTCATATTTACGACGGTCGCAGTGTTGCCGGGGGTCGTGTGATGACCGCTTGCGACCTCCTGACAAACAAAGTTTAACCTCTGCAGCGATTCACTTAACATCTGCGGCAAGAGAGGTCGTAAAATGGGGCAAAACTCACTTTAAAAAGCTCCTAGCTTAGCAATAGAAACGTTGGGCTCAATTGTAATTCGAGGACTACCTGTGCCACATCTTTGCCTCTTACCCGAACAGGTTTTCCTTTAAAAAATAGCTAGAAATTGTAGGAAGCAAAATCTGGTTTGGTTCCACGCTGGGAGAAAGACGCTGGAAATAAAATGGAGGCCGATTGGAAAAAGAAGGACCCTGTTTATTGATGGGCAGAACCAACAAAGAGCCTGTGGTTCTGGGACAGCTGACAAATTAGCTTGATGAGCGCAAGGATTTTTACACGGTTTTACAGTATTTTGTAATTTTGAAGTTTGTATGCTTTTATTATTTGATTGGGTGGAGATTGTGTTAATCCAGGGATGAAATGATACCAGTTCGGGCGAACCGGTATTTCCGATGATCAGCTGTGATGCGCGATTTATATTAATCGCATTAATATGATCTAAATCGCACGGCACAGCGGATTCTGCCCCCCCCTCTCCGCTGTTCACTTACCTTTGCAGGCACACTCAGTAGTAGGCTCCGCCCACCCGCCCGGGCGTCATCACGTCCGTTTTTTATGCTCTTCGCATGCGCAGAAGGTTCTGTGCATGTGCAGAGGCAGCGCACACATGCTCACAGGGGTCAAAAAAGGTCAGTTGATTTCACTCCTGGGTTAATCCTATTACGTCCTAAAGGTCATCTCCTGTCTTTCTTAATCTCGTCATCTGGAGCCGAAGGTGTTTTCTTTAGGAACAGATTGGCTCAGTCTTTCTTAATGGGCACAAAATATCCATCTCTAAAGACTTCAGGCATCTCCTGGAGGCTGTTGGGGCTGCTTCCTGCCTTTAAAAACATGTTTCTCCATTTCTCCTTTATAACTACCGTATTTTTCAGAGTATAAGACGCACCTGAGTATAAGACGCACCAAGGTTTTGAAGAGGCAAATTAAAAAAAAAAGGTTTTGCACTCGCTAGATCTCCCCAAAATAGCATGTTTTTCACAAAAATGGGCCAATTGTTTTTTCAAAAAAAGGGCATGAATAGCCTTTAGGAGGCTTGTAGAGTGCTCCTGGGAGAGGGGGGACCCGAAAACGAGCAAAAAACGCCCCATTTTCCCCCAAAATGGTCCCGGTTTTTGTCAGAAAAAAGAGCATGCATAGCCTTTAGGAGCCTTGCAGAGTGCTCCTGGGGGCTGGGGGGGGGGCAAAAACAAGCAAAAATCGGCCTGTTTTTCGCACATTTCTGCCCTCCCCAGCCCCAAAGAACACTCTGCAAGGCTCCTAAAGGCTATGTACGGCCATTTTGGTGAAGGTGGCAGGGTTTCAGGAGGCAAAACAATGCTGTATTCAGTGTATAAGACACACCCAGATTTTCAGCCTCTTTTTTGAGGGAAAAAGGTGCGTCTTATACTCTGAAAAATACGGTAGTGAGGCGTGGGGGGGGGGCTTTATAACCTATGGCCCCTTTATGACCTGTGGACTTCAACTCCCAGAATTCCTGAGCCAGCATGCTCCCAGGAATTCTGGGAGTTGAAGTCCACAGGTCATAAAGGGGCCACCGTTCCCCTGAGGTAGCTGTACCTTGAATACGATGTAGTAATTAGCCATAAGCACATCATTAGTAAGGTCCTTATGGGAACTGCATTTTGCATTCTGCTCCTCTAACCCCCTTCCCCTCCACTCAGGTATTGTTTACAACGTGGCAGTGGTCACAGGTGACGTCAGAGGAGCAGGAACCAACTCCAAAATTCACATTGTCCTACATGGCTCCAAAGGCCTGAAAAACAGCGGGAAGATTTTTCTGGAAGGAGGGAGGTTTGAACGGAGCAGGACTGACCTTTTCAATATCGAAATTGCGGCTCTCCTTAGCCCCTTAAGTCGCATCTCCATCGGGCACGATAACGCTGGCATCAGCTGCGGCTGGTATTGCGAGAAGGTAAGGACGTATCCTAAGATGTTGTTGTCAACAGGCTTTTTTTTATCCCATTGGCAATCTGATCAGGGTGACCTAAGATAGCTTATATTTATATATACACGGTATGTTTACATAAGAGCAAAGCTGTCAGCGTTCCAAATAGCACCTAAAAGTAAATCAGAGTCCAAGGCAAAGTATTGCTCAAAGTTCCAATTGATTAAGAGAGCCCTGTTGGCGCATCTGGGAAAACCTGAATCTGAAAGCTTCCCGGTTTTCCCCACCCAGTTGAAAGTTCAAGATCTTGCCCCCTGCACACACAAGTCCATCCCATGGTCCAATCTCCCACTGCCATGCTGGCAGCTTCCACCCATCCAATTCCGGTCAGGTACAGCAGTGCAGAGACAAAGGATGACCTTGGCTTTCGAGAAAGAATATTGTTATGGCTACATGTCATCTAACTCCGTACAATCCCCCCTCCCATTTTCCCACAATAGAAAATGCATAGCGGAAAAATGGAAAGTGTGGCAGGCCAAAGACCCAAAAGAAAAGATGGATGCAGGCCTGACAAAAGCTCTGATTTCAATTATGAAATCAGACTTCAACATTGGGTCCTATCTAACAGAATGAAATTCAACGGGGGGAAAAAAATAAGACTCGACATTTAGGCAAGAAAAACAAATGAACAGATACAGTTTATGTGGGTACCTGGCTCAATAGCAGTAATTGTGGGAGAGGGATCTTGGAGTCCTAGTGGACAGTCATTTAAATATGAGCCAGCCGTGTGCAGCAGCTGCCAGAAAATACAAAACACTGCTAGGCTGCATAAACAGAGGGATAGAATCAAGATCACGTGAAGTGTTAATGCAATTTTGTAATCCCTTGGTGAGGCCACACTTGGAATACGGCATCCAGTTTTGGTCGCCACGATGTAGAAAAGATGTGGAGACTCTAGAAAGAGTGCAGAGAAGAGCAAGAGGATGAGGGGACTGGAGGCTGAAACATATGAAGATTCGGACAGTGAGGAGGTTGGGGAGGAACCTGGGCCAGTCCTGGAGTCTGGGGAAGGCTCTGATGAGGGCTCTGTGTTGGAGACAGAGAGGGGACCAGGGCCATATGCTAGTTATTAGAGGCCTTCAGAGTCAGACGTCAGTGAGGCAGATGAACAGCTGGAGCCTGTTCCCAGTGTGCGCATGCACAGAGTTGCCAGACGAAGGGAACAGCTAAAGAACAGGGGTCGACTTGGGAGTAAGGCCACAGGTGGATGGTGGATGGTGGATGGCCCCTCCCATAGGGAATCAAAGAGGAGCAAAAGGGGAGTGGAGTTTGCAGGAGGCAATTAGTTCATTCCTGCATTTTTGCCAAGTATTGCGGCGTCTGAAGGATATCGTCCTGGCCACTCTCCAAGCCTGATAATTGTAGATAATTGTGAATTATCTTGAAAGACTGTGGGGGAGGAAAGACTTTGCTGGAGAGGAATTCACTGTCAATTAAATAAAAGGGGTTTATCGGGAGGAGGACTCGGCTTCGTGCTGCTGGGGAAGCCTAGGTGAGAACAATGCCTTGCAGATATTTTGGGATTGCAGCAGGCATTCGGAGGGCACAAGCTTAGGCGAAGGGTGAAAGGCGAAGGCCAAGTTGAATATGAATTAAGTGGAATCGTTCATTTTATCTCCCTCTGCCAGGTGGTGGTATACTGTCCGTTTACTGGAATCGAACAGACGTTCCCCTGTGGGAAGTGGCTGGATGAGAATGAAGCGGATGGGCTGGTGGAACGGGAACTCTACGAAATGCTCTCCCTGCGTCAGAAAAGACTGAAAAGTAAATGCACCGGGAAAATAAATAAACCTTGCTTCCCATTTCTTTATAAATACAGGTAGTCCTTTGACTTATGACCGCTACTGAGCCCATTTTTACATTGTTAAGCGAGACTGTTGTTAAGTGAGTTTTCCCCATTTTATGACCTTTCTTGCCACAGTCATTAAGTGAATAACTACAGCCGCTAAGTGAATTATTCAGTCATTAAGTGAATCCATCTTCCCCCATTTCTTTTTCCATTGTTAAGCAAGATGTTAAGTGAGTTTTGCCCCATTTTAAGACCTTTCTTGCATCAGTTGATAACTGCAGTTGTTAAGTGGATCATTCGGTATTAAGTAAATCCATTTTTCCATTGTTAAGTGAGACTGAATTATTCAGTCATTAAATGAATCCGTCTTCTCCCATCATGGGAGAAGGCATGGGCAGGGTGGGCATGGCCAGCTTGACATCACTCATCGAGGCTCCGTTTTCAGCCGCAATGCCCCATCCGGGCTCTGTTTTCAGCCGCGACAGCCTCCTGCAGCTCCCTGCCAGCAAAAACGGAGCCCAGGAAGCCATGCATGTCCTGCCCAGTCCAACCTTGGTTCTGTTTTTGCTGGCACAGGCACTACGGGCCGGTCCTTCGCTGTGTTGGAAGACAGGTACAGTATAGGTGATACCTTGCACAGTGGTAGTAACTGTGAAAGGGATCTTGGAGTCCAAGTGAACAACCATTTAAATATATGCCAGCAGTGTGCAGCAGCTGCCTAAAAAGCCAACACAGTTCTAGGCTGCATCAACAGAGGGATAGAATCAAGATCACGTGAAGTGTTAATACCACTTTATAAGTCCTTGGTAAGGCCACACTTGGAATACTGCATTCAGTTCTGGTCGCCACAATGTAGAAAAGATGTGGAGACTCTAGAAAGAGTGCAGAGAAGAGCAACAAAGAGGATTAGGGGACTGGAGACTAAAACATATGAAGAACGGTTGCAGGAACTGGGTATGTTTAGCTTAAGAGAAAGAAGGACTAGGGGAGACATGATAGCAGTGTTCCAATATCTCAGGGGTTGCCACAAAGAAGAGGGAGTCAAACTATTCTCCAAGGCACCTGTGGACAGAACAAGAAGCAATGGGTGGAAACTAATCAAGGAGAGAAGCAACTTAGAACTGAGGAGAAACTTCCTGACAGTTAGAACAATTAATCAGTGGAACAGAAGTTGCCTCCAGAAGTTGTGAATGCCCCAACACTGGAAGTCTTTAAGAAGATGTTGGATAACCGTTTGTCTGAAACGATATAGGGTTTCCTGCCTAGGCAGGGGGTTGGACTAGAAGACCTCCAAGGTCCCTTCCAACTCTACTATTGTATTATTGTATTATTGTATTATTGTATTATTGTAAATGTCCTTCTGGGTTCCGTTCCCAGTGGGGGAAAAGACACTGGAAACATGGAGGCTGATTGGAAAGAGGGTTTAATTGTGGACAGGATCACATGGCTTGAGCTCCTGAACAGAAAAGGGGGATCGCATGCTTCCAGATGTTGGGTGAAGAAGAGAAAGAGACAGAGATGCTGAAAGTTCCTGGCTTTATACTCTCTGTTTCCTGTTCCTGTGTAAGAAATGTATTCTGATTGGTTGCCTCGAGTCCACGTTTGGTTGAGCTCCCAGATGCCCTGTGGTGAGTTTCTGTAGAAGGCTAAACCCTATCTTTGTTGTGTAGAGTAAAATAGCTCAGGGCCCCTAATGGCCCATTGAGAAAGGTGGGGGCCTATGAAGAGTTGAGTCTGCTTCTTGCCTAAAAACATGTTTCTCCATTTCTGATCCAGGGAAATAGAATATTCTGCCTTTTCAATATTTCCCAGGATATTTCATTTTTCCAGGAGAGGGGTGGGTGCTGACTTCCTACAGCTGTTTCCAGAGTGGGCTTATATCTGCTGGCCAGATCTAAGCAGCCCATGGGCCGGATTCAGCCTGTGGGCCTTGAGTTTGACCCCTAGGAAAGGGCCTTTCTAAGGCTGTGTCACGTTCTGGCATTTGTCAAGGACACAAAAAGAGAAGCAAGATGTTGTAAATGCTTTGTCTGCATGGTTGCAAAACTTGCGATAACTGGCACTAGACAACGAATAGCACAAAGGCAAATAAGCAAAGTCAGCACTAACCTGATTAACCACATCATTGTAATATATACTCTTAAACCCACCCACAAATACCTATTCACCACATCCTCTCCAGTGGTGGGTTCCAGATCCCGTTGCAACTGGTACGGTGCAACAGAGGCCGGCGCCCACCACATGAACGTGCGTACTTACCATCCGCGCTACTCTGGGACACCTCCGTTATGCTCCAGCTGCTCAGCGGAATGTCACACAGGCTCTGTGAGCTCCATGCGCTTTCGCATAAGCCCCCAAAATGTCAAATACCGGTAAGGAGTGCGGGCAGGCGGGCGGGCGGGCCCTCCAGAGCACTGTACCGAAACGGTACCTGGTGCTTCCGGCTGGCACCAGTACACCCGTACCAGGGCGTACTGGTTGTAACCCACCACTGATCCCCTCCCTGTTTCCCAGTGATGACGCCACCACCTATTACCCCACTCCCGCCCGGAGAGTGTCCACGCAAAGAACAGCCACCCTGCCCACGAATGGCAGAGGAGTGATGCCATCCAAGTGGAGTCCGCCAGCCAGAGAAGGGCAGAGTCCATCCAGGCAACCTGCAGCTAGCTGAAGCCCTATCTGCTACAGGGCTGCCGTGGCACTCCGTGGCACTCCACTGCACTCCACTGATGACATCACCACTAGAGCCGGCCGATGAAGAGAGAGGCAGCAAGGGAGTGCCAAATTCCACGCCGCTGCAGGCACCAAAGGCCCCGGCGCCGCTCCGAGCCCACAAGGAGCATGCAGGATGAATCTGAGAGGGTGGGAATGGCAGACCGACCGATTGTTGGAGTGCTGGGATCAGCAAGTTGGACCCGTCCACGCGAATGGCAGCCCGAGGGCTGACAGGCTGCTTGTCTTTTGCAGCTCAACTTTGGATGACCACGAAACCCTGCACAAGGGGAAATCATGTTCTAAAGAGATGGTCGCCCTCCACTAACCGCAGGGTTTAGATTTCTGTGCAACACTGGGTGAAGAATAAAAAAGCCAAAAGCGCAGAATCCCATTTTCGACGCTGCAAAAGAACGAATTGCATTCTCTCCCTCCCACCTGGAAAAAGATCAATGTTAACCGTATCTTCTTATTCTTTCCATTGTCTCTCTTATCGTGGATCTGCTGGGATCAAACCATCAAAATCCCCTCCTAGCGTGTTCCGCGATTCTTTTTTTCCTACCCCCATTCTTTTCAGAGGAACGAAATGTTTATTTCACCATGTACTTTAACATTGTGCTAAAGATCTAATCTGTACAGAATAACTAGATTACAGGAACTCTCATTTCCCACTTTACTTGTGTGTGTCTACTGAAAGAATTTTGTTGTCTGTTAAGGTGGTAAGATAAACAGTCGAGGGCCTCAAGTTGAGCGTCACAGAAAAGAAGGTCTTAGAAAGATATTTTTGTGCCTGATTCAGAGCTCAGGAAGTTGGGAAGGAAGTTGCAGCCTTTCATCTCCTCTCGATCACATTAGCGCAATGAATATTTTAAAAAGTGGCTAATTTATTTATTTACTTGTTTAGCACATGGCATAGAGTACTTCAAGGTTCTCTATGCCATATGTCAAGGAGATGCAGTGGCTCAGTGGCTGAGACGCGGAGCTTGTCAATCAGAAGGTTGGCAGTTCAGCGGTTCGAATCCCAAAGCACCGCATAATGGAGTGAGCTCCTGTTACTTGTCCCAGTTTCTGACAACCTAGCAGTTCGAAAGCATGTAAAAATGCAAGTAGAAAAATAGGAACCACCTTTGGTGGGAAGGGAACAGTGTTCCGTGCGCCTTCGGCGTTTAGTCATGCTGGCCACATGACCACGGAGATGTCTTTGGAAAGGGCTGGCTCTTCGGCTTTGAAATAGAGATGAGCACCGCCCCCTAGAGTCGGGAATGACTAGCACATATGTGCGAGGGGGGAACCTTTACCTTTTACCTTATAGAGTACTTCAGAGGACTTCATTTTTCTTCCCATTGGTGTGCTGTGCTAAATATAACAGAATAACAGAGTTGGAAGGGAACTTAGAGGTCTTCTAGTCCAACCCCGGATGGTCTGGACGGTCCCTGAAGCCTTCGGAACGCTTAAAACGACCCTCCGAGCAACCCGGAAGACTTCCGGTTTGCTCGGAGGATTGTTTTAAGCGTTCCGAAGGCTTCAGGGAAGCCTCCGGACAGTCCCTGAAGCCTCCGGAGGGCCTCCGGGGGGGGGCGGGGGAGGCTCTTTTCGCCCTCCCCAGGCTCCTATAAAGCCTCTGGAGCCTGGGGAAGGCGAAAAATAGCTTTTAAAAAGGTGAACTCAGCTGGCCAGCGTGCGCATGTGCGCTGGCCAGCTGACAGAGCAGCGACTCGCGTGCCCTGACAAATGGCTCCGTGTGCCACTTGTGGCACGCGTGCCATAGGTTCGCCATCACTGCCCTATACCATTTCAGACAAATGGTTGTCCAATCTCTTCTTAAAAAGCCTCCAGTTTTGGAGCGCCCACAACTTCTGGAGGCCAGTCGTTCCACTGATAAATCGTGGACCCTAATGAGTGAACAGGAGTATTTCAATTAGGGTTATCTCAAACATTGAATAAGGCCACAGCTAGAATACTGCATCTAGGTTTGGACACCACACTATAAAAAAAGATGTGGAGACTCTAGAAAAAGTGCAGAGAAGAGCAACCAGGATGATTAGGGGACTGAAGTCTAAAACATAGGAAGAACGGTTGCAGGAACTGGGCACGGCTAGTCTAGTGAAGAGAAGGACCAGAGGAGACATGATAGCAGTCTTCCAATATTTGGGGGGCTGCCATGGAGAGGAAGGGGTCAAGCTATTTTCCAAAGCACCTGAAGGTCAGACAAGGAATCATGGATGGAAACTGATCAAGGAGAGATTCAACCTAGAAATAAGGAGGAAGTTTCTGACAGTGAGAACAATCAACCCATGGAACAGAAGTTGCCTTCAGAAGTTGTGGGAGCTTCATCACTGGAGACTTTCAAGAAGAGATTGGACTGCCATTTGTCAGAAATGGTAATAGATGTCCTGTTTGTGTATGGGGTTGGACTAGATGACCTACAAGGTCCCTTCCAACTTTGTTAATCTGCAATTTGTCATCAGTTAAAACGCATTTCCCTCCCTTCAGACTGGAGAGAGATGTCCCGGACAAAAGGACTCTGTGTACAGAAATACCGAGAGTGAAGTTGTCGCTTAGAGACTGACTTAGTTTTCTGGCTGACATTTAGGAGCAGATACATCTGTTGAAATGCAGATAGATTTACATGGCGGAAAGAATCTATGGAGAGAGAGAGAGAGAGAGAGAGAGAGAGAGAGAGAGAGAGAGAGAGAGAGAGAAAGAGAGAGAGAGAGAGAGAGAGAGAGAGACTAACGTTAAAAGTGTAATAAAATATTCTGGAGGGTAATCTTTGCATGAAAGCTTTATTTAGGAAATAATAATAACAATACCTGTGATGCAAAAATCAGCAAAGAAGGGGGGAAAACCGTGCACCCCCCAAGTGGAAGATCAGGCTGGAAAATAAGATTAGCAAGATGAGATCAGATGCAACTAAGCTAGGAACGAAGGAAGGAAGGAAGTGGCAAACAAGAAGACTAAAGAATATCCCATGGAGAAATTCCACTCGGAAACAAGGAAGATCAAGGAAGCACTGAAATAAGGAAGCAGCAAATAACAGCTATAGCAAGATTAGCAGAATTGGGCATGACTGGACTGGGGAAACCTTTAACTTTTACCTGTCACCATAGTGGTCAATAGGTTTATAAGTGCATTCCATCTTCCTCCTCCCTCTCTTCCCCTCTTCCCGTTTGCTCCTCCTCCTCTTCTTTTTTCTCCTCCTCCTCCTCCTTCAATGTATTCTATCTTCTTCCTCCCCCCTCTCCCTCTTCCTTCTCCTCCTCCTCTTTCTCCATTGCATTCCATCTTTCTCCTCACCCCTCACCCTCCTCTTCCTCCTCCTCCATTTCCATTGCATTCCATCATCCTCCCCCTTCCTCCCCCTCCTCCTCCTCCTCCTCCTCCTCCTTCTCCATTGCATTCCAGCTTCCTCCCCCTTCTTCTTCCTCCTCCTTCTCCTTTGCATTCGATCTTCCTCCCTCTTCCTCTTCCTCCTCCTTCTCCATTGCATTCCAGCTTCCTCCCCCTTCTTCTTCCTCCTCCTTCTCCATTGCATTCCATCTTCCTCCCCCTTCCTCCTCCTCTTCCTTTTCCATTGCATTCCATCTTCCTCCCCATTCCTCTTCCTCCTCCTTCTCCATTGCATTCCATCTTGCTTATCAAGACACTTCCTTAACGATGGAGGGGGCATGCGAAGAAGAGACTTCTTAGAGTTTTTTTACAGGGTTTTTAAAATCAAATTTTAAGGGGTGGATGGGGGAGGAGTTTGATTCGGATGGCTCAGACAGACTTGGGGGGGGGGGAGTCGGCCAGGACACAGGCCAGAGCTAACTAATGGGCGCGTGTCGGGAGTGCTGGAAAGAGTTAGGATTCCGGGAGAGAGATTAAACCATTCCATTGGGGGGTGGTGTTTGCCATGTAGAGCCGAGGGAGTCTACTGTGCCACAGACGCCCGGATGCGAATCCCTTGTTGTGAAATGGGGCCCTGGGAGACAGTTGGGCCTGCTGATAGTATACCTGGCTCCTCGCTATACATCAGCGGCCCTGCCTGAACTCCTCGAGCTGATCGCATCGGTGGCGGTTGAGACCCCCAAACTTTTAGTTATGGGGGATTTTAACCTGCCATCGATGGGAGAAGCATCAGAGGGGGTTCGGGAGTTCATGGCTTCCATGACAGCCATGGACCTGACTCAATTGATTCAGGGCCCGACACACGAGGGAGGTCGCACCCTGGACCTTGTTTTTGTCTCTGGCCAGTGGTTGAGTGATCTGGGAGGAGGGGATTTAACCATCACTCCCCTGTCATGGTCATATCACTCACTCCTTCGTCTTGACTTCCCTGGTGCTACCTCCCGCTGCGGGGAGGCGGAACCGGAAAGTATTAGATGGTTCCGCCCCAGGCGCCTGATGGAACCGGATAGGTTCCAGACGGAGCTTGGGCCACCACCTGTAACCCTGACCCGCCCCCGGGTAGAGGACCTGGTGGTCGCGTGGAATAATGCGACTACCGGGGCCTTGAACCGGATGGCGCCTTTGCGGCCTCTCCAGCGGCAACGATCCACCCTGGCCCCTTGGTTTACCGAGGAGCTAAGGGTGATGAAATGCCGCAAGAGACGCCTAGAGAGTCGTTGGAGATCCTCCCGTTCCGAATTTAATCGAACACAGGCACGAGCCTATTTAAGGACGTACCTTGTGGCATTGAGAGTGGCCAAGCGCCAATACTGTGCCACTCTCATTGCATCCACAGAGAACCACCCTGCCGCCCTGTTTCGGGTGTCCCGCTCCCTCTTGTTTCAGAGGCCGCGGGAGGCCCCTCTACAGGGCAGAGCAGAGGAATTTGGGAAATATCTGCAGGATAAAATCGCTCAAATCCGGAAGGATTGGGTCCCTGTCAGTGGTCCAACGGAGACGTCCGTGGCGAGTCTTGAGGATTCGACCTGGGAGGAGTTTGACTTGGTTGCCATCGAGGATTTGGACAGAATGCGTGGACGACTGCGACCCACCACATGTTTATTGGACCCGTGCCCCTCCTGGCTTGTACTGGCATCCTGGGAGGTTACACGAGACTGGCTCCTGGGCCTAGTGAACGCTTCGTTGAGCGAGGGGTCTCTCCCGGCCGCCTTGAAAGAGGCGGTGGTGAGACCCTTGCTCAAGGGGCCTTCCCTGGACCCTTTGGAGCTGGCCAATTATCGTCCCGTCTCCAACCTTCCCTTTTTGGCGAAGGTTGTAGAGAGTGTGGTGGCTTACCAGTTTCCACGACATCTGGAGGAAAATGATTATCTAGACCCGCGCCAGTCCGGCTTCCGCCCCGGTCACAGCACGGAGACGGCCTTGGTCGCGTTGGTGGATGATCTCTGGAGGGCCAGAGATAGAGGTTGCTCCTCTATCCTGGTCCTATTAGACCTCTCGGCGGCTTTTGATACCATCGACCATGGTATCCTGCTGCGCCGGCTGGAGGGGCTGGGGGTCCGGGGCACTGTTTTGCGGTGGTTCGGCTCCTACCTTTCTGGCCGGACGCAGCGTGTGTTGGCAGGGGAGGAGAGGTCGACCCTACGCCCCCTTATTTGTGGGGTACCACAGGGGTCGGTCCTCTCACCACTCCTGTTCAACACATATATGAAGCCGCTGGGTGAGATCATCCGTGGTTTCGGGGTGGGATATCATCTGTACGCTGATGATACTCAGCTGTACTTTTCCACCCCGAACCACCCCAACGAGGCCGTCGAAGTGATGTCCCGGTGTGTGGAAGCCGTACGGGTCTGGATGGATGACAACCGACTCAAACTCAACCCCTCCAAGACGGAGTGGCTGTGGGTACCGGCTCCCCGGTTCAGCCAATTAATTCCATCATTGGCCATTGGGGGCATTCAACTTGCCCCCGTGGAGCGGGCGCGCAATTTGGGCGTCCGCCTGGATGCCCGGCTGTCCATGGATGACCATGTGACAGCCGTGGCAAGGGGGGCGTTCCACCAGGTTCGCCTGGTGCGCCAATTGCGCCCCCTACTGGACCGGGACGCCTTACGCACGGTCACTCATGCGCTGGTGACGTCTCGCTTGGACTACTGTAACGCTCTCTACATGGGGCTTCCCTTGAAATGCACCCGGAGGCTACAGTTGGTCCAGAACGCAGCCGCGCGGGTAATTATAGGGAGTACTAGGTACTCCCATGTGACACCGTTCCTGCGCGAGCTGCACTGGCTCCCTGTGGTCTATCGGGTACGTTTCAAGGTTTTGATAACGATCTTCAAAGCGCTCCACGGCTCAGGACCTAGTTACCTGCGGGATCGTATTCTGCCCCTTACATCCCTGCGACCAATCCGCTCGCACAGAGAGGGTCTCCTCCAGGTGCTGTCCATCAGGCAGTGTCGGGGGGCGGCGCCTAGGAGTAGAGCCTTCTCTGTGGCGGGCCCAGCCCTGTGGAATGACCTCCCCCCGGATATTAGGAATACCTCTGACCTCCGCTCCTTTCGTGTAAAGCTCAAGACCCACCTATTTCAAGTTGCTGGCCTGGCTCAACCTTGATCCAACTATATCGCTCCTGACAGGTTTTTTATTTGGGGTATTTTAATTGCATTCAATTTATTTAGGGGTTTTTAAACATTGTGTTTTTACTTGTTTTTATCTTTCACCTCCTCCTTGTATTTGTATTTGTATATGTCTTGATATATGTTTTTGTTATATGTATGTCTGTCTATATATTTATTTCCTATGTTTTGTTGTACGCCGCCCCGAGTCCTTCGGGAGAGGGTGTGGCTAAGAAATAAATATTTATTATTATTATTATTATTATTATTATTATTATTATTATTATTATTATTATTATTATTATCTCTACTGTATGTGGGAGGGGCAGATACGGTGGGGGCCTAGGGCCAAATTATGTCCGGGGGACGCAGGTTTGCTATTTAAGAGCGATCGCGCGCTCCAAGCCTCATTGCCCCTCTCACACCCTTGGGTGCTCAGGATTACAGGACCCGAGTCTCCAGGTGGTATTGCTTAACACCAGGTCCGTGGTACATAAGGCTTCCCTCATTTACAACCTCATGCAAGAGGGGAGAGCGGACCTGGTGTGTATTACGGAGACCTGGTTGGGCCATGAGGAGGGTGTTCCCCTCATTGAATTATGCCCACCAGACTTCCGGGCGTTTCACCAGCCGAGAGCCCAGGGCAGGGGTGGCGGGGGGGTGGCGGTGGTTATTAGGGAAAGTCTTGGACCTCAGGAGGTCACTGTGCCTCAGATAGGCAGGTGTGAATCCCTTTTTGTGAAGTGGAGCCTTGGAGTCCAGGTGGGTCTTTCTGTTACGTACCTGTCTCCCTGCTACGTTTCATCGGCCCTGCCGGAGCTGCTGGAAGTGTTAGCCAGATTGGCGGTTGATTTCCCCAGGCTTATGGTCCTGGGGGATTTCAATCTGCCTTCCATTGGTGAGACATCCGAGTCAGCTCGGGATTTCATGGCTTCCATGACGGCTATGGACCTAACTCAGTTAATTCAAGACCCCACCCATAACAGGGGACACACGCTCGACCTGATTTTAGTCTCTGGACAGTGGATGAATGATCTAGATTTAGGGGATATTTCTATCCAACCCTTGTCATGGTCGGATCATTTCCTCCTTAGGCTTGACTTCCATACTGCCATCCATCATAGCAGGGAGGCGGAACTGATTAGATGGTTCCACCCCAGGCACCTGATGGACCCTGAAAGGTTCCTGATGGAGCTTGGGACTTTTCCTGAATCCCTTGCTCACAGCTCGACCGAAGCCCTAGCGGAAGCCTTGGATAGGGTGGCCACTGGGTCCTTGGACCGTGTTGTTCCTTTGCAGCCTCTGACCCAGTGCCGATCCCGGGTAGCTCTCTGGTTTACTGAGGAGCTCCAGGAGATGAAACACCGGAAAAGACGCCTAGAGAGTGATTGGAGGGCCAGCCGGTCCGAATCTGATCGAACACTAGTAAGAATTCATATTAAACCCTACTTAGTGGCGATAAAAGCGGCAAAACGGCAACATTTTTCCACTCTTATCGGACCTGCAGATAACTGCCCAGCCGCCCTGTTTAGGGTGACCGCTCCTTACTTAATCAAGGAACTGGGGAAGACCCCTTGCAGGGTAGGGCTGAAGAATTTGTTCAGTATCTGCAGGATAAAATCGCTCAGATCCAGACAGGCTTGGACTCTGAACTGGGAAGATTCGAGTGAGTCGACGGGGATGAATTTTGTGGAAACTATCTGGGATGAGTTTGACCCTGTGACTCCCCAGGGCATGGACAGGATGGACAATCCGGTTATTTAAAAATAAATAAATACATTTTTCAATTTTTTTTATTTTTGACAGAAAATCCTTGGTCTCTGTGGATCTGGACAAGCGACGTTAAAGGTGCTGGAACAGACGCTCCCATCTTTCTTCAGGTTTACGGTGACAAAGGAAAATCCGATGAAATGAAATTAGATAATAACTCTGATAACTTCGAAGCTGGACAAACGGACAAATTCATGGTAAGATTTCTTGCATTATATTTCTGCTCCAAGCTCAGCAGAAAAGTTGTTATTTGCAACATCCTGGCACAGTGGTTAGAATGCAGTATTGCAGGTTCTGACTCTGCCCACTGCCAGCAGTTCGATCCTTAAGGTTGACTTAGCCTTCCATTCCATACTTCCAAGAGTATATAGCTAGTCCTTGACTTATGACTACAATTGAGCCCAACATTTCTGTTGTTAAGTGAGACATTTGTTTTGCCCCCTTTTACGACCTTTCTCTCCAAAGTTGTTAAGTGAATCACCACAGTGGATAAGTTAGTAACCCGGCTGTTAAGTGAATCTGGCTTCTCCATTGATTTTGCTTGTCAGAAGGTCGCAAAAGGGGATCATATGACCCTGGGATGCAGTCCCATGGTCATAAATATGAACTAGTTGCCAAACATCTGGATTTTGATCACATGATCATGGGGATGCCTCAAAAGTTGTAACTGTGAAAAACAATCAAAAATAACCTTTTCAGTGCCATTTTACTGTGAATGGTCACTAAATGAACTGTCGTAAGTCAAGGACTACCTGTACTGTATTGAAAGTGAAAGTGGTTACAGAATGAAGCTGAATCTGCCAGTTTGGTGTGCAAAGGATACAATTAACTTTTTCTCTCCCCCTGGGCAACCCAGAGGTGGTATTCAGTAGAATCTGGCCAGTTCTGGAGAACTAGTAGCAGAAATTTTGAGCAGCTTGGAAAACCGGTAAATACCACCTCTGACTGGCCCTGCCCCAATCTATTTTCTGCCTCCCGAGTCCCAGCTGATTGAGAGGGAATGGGGATTTTGCAGTATCCTTCCCCTGGAGTGGGATGGGAATAGAGATTTTACACTATCCTTCCCCTGGAGTGGGATGGGAATGAAGATTTAGCAGTATCCTTCCCCTGGAGTGGGGAGGGAATGGGGATTTTACAGTATCCTTCCCCTGGAGTGGGATGAAAATGGAGATTTTGCAGTATCCTTCCCCTGGAGTATTTATTTATTTATTTATTTATTATTCATATTTATAGACCGCCCCCTCTCCCGAAAGGGACTCGGGGCGGTGTACAGTCACTAAAATGCGTTATAAAATACATACAAAAACAGTTAAATAATTAAATACGTAGGTGGAGGAGGTTGCAAGACTGTATATAGAATAATAAATATAGTACATTAAAAGCTTATTAAAACCCCAAACCCAATTAAAATGAATAAATCCCCGGGAGGTAAAACTAAGAAAGTGCCAGGCCAGCTGATTGAAATAGGTGAGTCTTTAACTTTTGCCGGAAGGAACGGAGGTCGGTGGTAGTTCGAATGTCTGGGGGGAGGTCATTCCAGAGGGTTGGGCCCATCACAGAGAAGGATCTACTCCTAGGTGTCGCCCGCTGGCATTGACTAGCAGACGGCACCAGGAGGAGCCCCTCTCTGTGTGAGCGGATAGGTCGCAGGGACGTGTGTGGTAGGATGCGATCCTGCAGGTAACTAGGTCCACTGCCATGGAGCGCTTTAAAGATGGTGATCAATACCTTGAAACGCACCCGAAAGGCCACAGGTAGCCAGTGGGGAGGGAATGGGGATTTTACAGTATCCTTCCCCTGGAGTGGGGAGGGAATGGGGATTTTACAGTATCCTTCCCCTGGAGTGGGGAGGGAATGAAGATTTAGCAGTATCCTTCCCCTGGAGTGGGGAGGGAATGAAGATTTTGCAGTATCCTTCCCCTGGAGTGGGGAGGGAATGGGGATTTTACAGTATCCTTCCCCCGGAGTGGAGGAGGGAATGGAGATTTTACAGAATCATTGCCCTGGAGTGGGGGAGGAATGGAGATTTTGCTGTATTTTTCCCCTGGAGTGGGGGAGGAATGGAGATTTTGCAGTATCCTTCCCCTGGAGTGGGGAGGGAATGGAGATTTTGACAGTGGGTGCTCACATTCATAATGCAATGCATGTGCGACCCCCACCATGTGTGCCCGCTACATGCGCCCCACCCCCCACGCATGTGCGTGCAACCCCTCCCCCATGCTCCCTCGTGCATGCGCCCATTTTTGGTTTCCAGGTTCGTGCAGGAGGCTTTCCAGCTCCAAAATGGGGCATGGGGAGGCCGTGCACCCTTCCCCCCGCACCTTGTTTTGGGCCTGGAAAGACTCCTGCACCAACAGGGAAGCCAGAATGGGGTGCGGGGTCGCTGTGACAGACCCTAAAATGCAATATGAGCGCCCCCCACCCACTGGCTGGCAGGAGGCCCACACGCATGCACGGTGAAGCTGAGCTGGGGCGACAACTCAGGTCTCTAAAGTCCACCTGTGACACGAGTGCCATAGATTCACCATCATGGGTATAAGGTTTCTGCCTGAGGATTGGACTAGAAGGTCAATAAGGTCCCTTCCAACTCTGTCATTCTGCATCTATTAATAGTTCTAGGAAATGTATTTTCCCGGTTCTACTATTGTCATTGGAGATGGGCTAATAGATCTTGTCCAAGAGAAGAAGGACTAGGCACGGTCCTATTTCTCTAATTCTTGTTCCAGGAAAGTAATTCTGAAATAGGGTTTTAATTATTAAATAACCTGGGCTACAGTTGAGCAGAAATCTGACAGCATTAATGTCAGCATTAACTATGTTTGATCTCTTACAATATGTGAAGCATTTACAAGATTTCCTTTCTACTTCTCCTGCATAAAATACATCCATTTATGCTTTCCCTACATCAGAATAACAGAGTTGGAGATCTTCTAGTCCCGTGATGGCGAACCTATGGAACGCTTGCCACAAGTGGCACGCGGAGCCATTTGTCAGGGCACGCGAGGCGCTGCCCTGTCAGCTGGCCAGCGCGCATGTGCGTGCTGGCCAGCTGAGTTCACCTTTTTAAAAGCTATTTTTCACCTTCCACAGGCTCCAGAGGCTTTATAGGAGCCTGGGGAGGGCGGAAAGAGCCTCCCCCGACCCCCCGGAGGCTTCAGGGACCGTCCCTGAAGCCTTCGGAACGCTTAAAATGACCCTCCGAGCAACCCGGAAGTCACTTCCGGTTTGCTCGGAGGGTGGTTTTAAGCACTCCGAAGGCTTCAGGGAAGCCTCCGGACAGTCCCTGAAGCCTCCGGAGGGCCTCGGGGGTGGGTGGGTCGGGGGAGGCTCTTTTCGCCCTCCCCAGGCTCCTATAAAGCCTCTGGAGCCTGGGGAGGGCGAAAAAAACATGTAAAAATGGGGGGGGGGGTGTCGCGCATTGTGCACGCATGCACACTGGGGGGGGTCGTGCATTGTATTATGGGTGCGGCACGCCCGCACTCGACCACCCTGCGCTCCCCCCCACTTGTGGCACGCGAGCCAAAAAAGGTTCGCCATCACTGTTCTAGTCTAACCCCCTGCTCAGGCAGGAAACCCTACACCATTTCAGACAAATCGTTGTCCAACATCTTCTTAAAGGCTTCCAGTGTTGGAGCATTCACAACTTCTGGAGGCAAGTTGTTCCTCTGGTTAATTGTTCTCACTGTCAGAATATTTCTCTTTAATTCTAAGTTGCTTCTCTCTTTGATTGGTTCCCACCCATTGCTTCTTGTCCTGCCCTCAGGTGCTTTGGAGAATAGTTTGACTCCCTCTTCTTTGTGGCAACCCCTGAGATATTGGAAGACTGCTATCATATCTCCCCTAGTCCTTATTTTCATTAAACTAGACCTACCCAGTTCCTGCAACCGTTCTTCATATGTTTTAGCCTCCAGTCCCCTCCTCATCTTTGTTGCTCTTCTCTGCACTCTTTCTAGAGTCTCAACATCTTTTTTACATTGTGGTGATCAAAACTTGTAGTATTTTTGAACTATATCCTGCTTCTTGATTTCTTGCATCTAACACTAATGTGTGTTTAGCCTCCTGGACTTACCTGGATCTGGTTCACATATTATCCAAACCAGGAGTGAAATCCAGCAGGTTTCTGACAGGTTTTGGAGAACTGGTAGTGGAAATTTTGAGTAGTTCAGAAAACTGGCAAATGCTGCCTCTGGCTGGCCCCAGAGCGGGGTGGGAATGGAGATTTTGGAGTATCCTTCCCCTGCCACACACACCAAGCCATGCCCACCAAGCCACACCCACAGAAAAGATAGTAAAGAAATTTGAATTTCACTACTGGTCCAAACCCAGTTATCAATTTTAACAGTTGTCCCTAAAATAATCTTAACCCTGTGAAGACACCAAAATATTTATTTCTCTCTTTCAGCCAAAGGCTGATAAAACTTCAAAACACGATTACTTACAAGCAAAGTCAGAGAGAACCAAGGATCCCTCATTTCAATCCTGAGCTACATGTATTTCCCTTTATTACAACTAAAATGAAAATTAATGCCCACAATTTCACAAGGCAGCTGCACCTCACACAATTCTCGCATAACCTCTAGTAAGAGTTGGCCACCCTTGCCTTTTTAATAAACTATAGATTTATTATTTAATGCCATCAAAATACATTGATTGATGCATTGATTAATTGATGGAAAACATTCATTTTCTTCTGCTCCAGCATTGCTGTGCCTGTGATAGAAACTTTTACCGCGAATAAGCCAGCTGCCAAAGCAGTCCTAGGCTGCATTAAGAGGGGGGATAGAATCAAGATCACGTGAAGTGTTAATACCACTTTATAATGCCTTGGTAAGGCCACACTTGGAATACTGCATTCAGTTCTGGTCGCCACGATGTAGAAAAGATGTGGAGACTCTAGAAAGAGTGCAGAGAAGAGCAGCAAAGATGATTAGGGGACTGGGGACTAAAACATGAAGAACGGTTGCAGGGACTGGGTAGGTCTAGTTTAATAGAAAGAAGGACTAGGGGAGACATGATAGCAGTCTTCCAATATTTGAAGGGCTGCCACAAAGAAGAGGGAGTCAATCTATTCCCCAAAGCATGTGAAGGCAGGACCAAAAGCAATGGATGGAAACTAATCAAGGGGAGAAGCAACTTAGAACTAAGGAGACATTTCCTGACAGTTAAAACAATTAATCAGTGGATCGACTTGCCTTCAGAAGTTTTGAATTTTCCATCACTGGAGGTTTTCAAGAAGAGATTGGACAACCATTTGTTTGAAGTGGTGTAGGGTTCCCTGCCTCAGCAGGGGGTTGGACTAGAAGACCTCCAAGGTCCCTTCCAACTCTGTCATTCTGTCATTCTTCTAGTAGGATAACTTGAGTTTAGTCATTTGTGCAATGTTTCATGGTTTAGTACACATAGTAAACTAAACCTCTAGGTACATGAGAAGATTTAAGACGATTCTTCTCTTTCTTTTAGAGAAGAATCGGACTTTTATAATGTTTGGAATAAAATATACAAGTGGCTAGAAATCAAAAGCCAAAACAGGAAATAGAGAATACAAATAGCTGGAGATACAAATAATGAATATTACTATATTATGCTTGTTACATCATAGGACAAGGCTATAGTAATAGGAAGGCAATGCAGAAGGGAGAATTATAAAAGCTAGGCAGGAAAGCCGATATTGAAAGCTGTAAAATTACTCTATATTATTATGTATGTTCCGTGTTTTGTTTTGTTTTATTGTGGTTTTGTTCCTTCTTGTGTCTTTTTTACTGTTTTTAAATATTAAAACATTCAATAAAAATTATTTAACTAAAAAAAAAGAGAAGATTTAAGACAATTAGATGTTTTAAGGTGATTAGTTACATTCAGTTGAAGGCATATTAAGAGTATATCTGCTAGTCCTAGAACTAAGGACAAATTTCCTGATATTTAGGACAATTAACGGGAGGAACCCTGGGATTTGTAAGAAGCGGTTGGACAAATGTTGCCTGAAATGGTATATTCCATGCTGGAGCAGGGGTTTGGACTAGAAGACCCCCAAGGTTCCTTCCAACTCTATTATTCTGTTAAGTTGTATGCACCTGAGGGTAGAACAAGAAGCAATGGGTGGAAACTAATCAAGGAGAGAAACAACCTAGAACTAAGGAGAAATTTCCTGACAGTTAGAACAATTAATCAGTGGAACAGAAGTTGCCTCCAGAAGTTGTGAATTCCCCAACACTGGAAGTCTTTAAGAAGATGTTGGATAGTCATGTGTCTCAAACGGTAAAGGCTTTCCTGCCTAGGCAGGGGGTTGGACTAGAAGACCTCCAAGATCCCTTCCAACTCTATTCTATTCTATGTATCTATGTATCTATCTGTCTATCTGCCTATCTATCTACCTGTCTGTCTATCTATCTAAATTAATTAATCAGTGGAACAGAATTTGCCTCCAAAAGTTGTGAATGCCCCAACACTGGAAGTCTTTAAGAAGATGTTGGATAGCCATTTGTCTGAAGTGGTGTAGGGTTTCCTGTCTAAGCAAGGGGTTGGACTAGAAGGTCCCTCCCAACTTTTTTTTTATTCTGTTGTGCTTATTCGTATAGATTGAGCTCCCAGATCTGGGTACGTTATTCAAAGTTCGGATATGGCACGAGAAACGGAGTCCTTTTTCTGGCTGGCATCTCAACAAGGTAAGAAGAAAAAAAAAAGCCATTTCAGAAGTGAACCAACCAGCCGTTTTGAGAGTAAGCCATAGTAACAGCCGCACAAATGCATTACTAATAGCTTTGTGAGAGCTCACAGGTGACTCTAACACTGACCTAGGTTGATATTCAGCAAAATTGAGCAGTTTTCCTACTCTTAAGGACCCTTTTGCCATTTGAAAGCTCTGGTGTATCATTTCTAATCTTGATTATCCACTTCAAGGCATTGGAGTGGACATACGTGTCCATTGCTGCACATTGTAGTTGAAGAAGTACTGTATTTTTCGGTGTATAAGACACACCGGAGTATAAGACGCACCAAGATTTTGAAGAGGCAATTAAAAAAAAATTGCACTCTGCAGACCTCCCCAAAACAAGCTATTTTTTTGCGGAAAACAGCCCCGGTTTTTGTCAAAAAAATGACATGCAGAGCCTTTAGGAGGCTTATAGAGTATTCCTGGGAGCTGGGGGCAAAAGTGAGCAAAGAACGGCCTGTTTTTCACTCCTTTTTGCCCCCCCCCCCACCTCCAGGAGCACTCTGGAAGCCTCCTAAAGGCTATGCACGGCCATTTTTGCAAAGGTTTGCAGAGTGCTCCTGGGGAGGACAAAACCTTTTTTTTTCTTACTTACCTCTTCGAAATCTTGGTGCGTTTTATACACCGGTGCATCTTATAGTCCGAAAGATATGGTAGGTCTTATTTTTGGGGAAATACGGTAGTTCCAACCCTTCAGCCATTTTATAATTCTTAACCATATTAATCTTAGTTTACTGTTGATTTCATCTATGACAAAAGGAGGGCGTTTAACTGTAAGATTCTTCTTCTTTTTTCTTGATCCAGAATATTATTAATAAGGATGCAATGTTTTGCAAATTCATCCTCAGCTTGGTCTTAAGCATGTTTACCCAGAAATAATCCCTCTAAGTGCACGTAACCTGCTGTCTAGTTAAATGTTTTGAGATTAAAAATCTTAAAGTGTAATCCTGTATGTTTATCCAGATGTGAGCTTATAGCCTGGGCCAACAGAAGAGAAGTCCCGATTTATTAAGCAGATGATATAAACTTCTTAAATACATCTGAAGCGCAAACAGTTTAAATACCAAAGACCTCAGGTTCTGCTTAACAGAAGAGAATGTTAACACATTTTAGAAGGAATGTTTGGCTGTTTTCCCAATTCACTCAGCCCGGCACCCACTTAACGTTCAGGCTTGACCCTCCGTTTTTATTCACATAAACTCCTTGTCCCCATCCCCTTCCAAGAACTATGAAATTCCAAATACGCCCGATAGATCATTGGTTTATGTATTCTCACAGGGTTTTTTTCCCTTCAATTCTTCAAGGTCACTCTTTTGAAAACTCTGACAAAAGAGAAGTACACCTTCAACTGTGGACGCTGGTTAGATGTCAACGAGGATGACAATGAGATTGTGCGGGAGCTGACAGCAGAAGGACCACTGGTGGCCGAAGTGATGCCAGGTGAGAAGAAAGAGGGAGGAAGGAGAAGTTGTGAACCTGCTTGGTTTAAACAATGCTGAAGATTCCTTCCATGACTTAGCATTATGCCAGTTATCTCTCTCTCGCTTTCTTTCTTTTTTTCATTCATATATATTCATTTATATATGTATATATGTTTTTGTAGATTTTCACGGGTGTAGGTATGCTGGTTTTGTTGTCTTCGGGTCTTTTCCCGTGTAAGATTGAGATTGTCAATCTTGACTTGGCAATGTTTCGGCGACGTCCCACTCGCCATCTTCAGGCTGGTGTTTTCTTTTGTGTTGTAATGGCCTGGGTGGTGGGTGGGGCTCGATTGTTGACTAGGGCTGGTTTCCAGATGTCTGGTAGGTGAGAGGTATTGTCACATTTATTCATGTTGTGGGGGTGTTTCTCTATTTCGATGGCTTCCATAATTAATTCCAAAATGTCAGCCATTCCACTCTATGGCGATGCCACACTATCAGCCCCCTCTGCCACAAAGATCTTGCAGGAGAAGCGCTGTCTGGACAACAGTGGGATCTGGCAGGTTGAGAGCTGTGAACCATAAACACAAAGCTTTTGCTGTGACCCAGCAAAACAGATATAGTGCCCTTGCTGACCTTAATGGGGACACTAAAGAGATTGGTCAAGGTAGTTGTGATAATGATGACTCAAATAAGCAGGGGATCGTGGTCCAAAACGAAGAACCTTCTTCGGAAATGCGAAATGGGGAACCAGGTATCACACATCAGTCAAGAAGAAGAGCAAGGTAAGCAAAAAGAGAAGCCACCTTCTGGTTGGTGATTCAATCGTAAGGGATGTAAATTTAGGAGAGGATATGGAGGTTTTAAAAGAGGTCAGGTGTCTGCCAGGTGCTACTGCCAACAGAGACAAGAGGCGTATTCTTAAGATAGTCAAGAATGCAAGTAAGGACTGTGACGTTGATGCTATTATACATCTTGGCACAAATGATCTGTCCCAAAAAGATGTACTTTCTGTGCAGAATGATTTCCAGAACTTGGGGTATGAACTTAATAGTATAGGTTGTAGGCTTATCTTTTCAGAGGTTTTACCTGTATATAAGGAACAAAAAGGGAAGGGCCAGCGTGTAGCAGAGTTTAATGTTTGGCTAAAGGAGTGGTGTAAAAGGGAAGGCTTTGGTTTTATTAGTCATGATGCCTGTAGCTGGTCCAATGAAAAACTGTACAAAAGAGATGGGTTGCACCCATCCAAGAAAGGGACTGAGCTACTTGGCATTAAATTCACAGATTTTCTTGATAAACATTTAAACTGAAGAGCGGGGACAGAGAATTAATAGATACAGAACATCTCTGTCCCCAGCAAACTAAAATTCATAGGGTTATAAATGCATGTAACATAGATGTGTGTGTGGGTAAGATTATCACTCCTGCTGTCAAGCAAAACCAAGCATTTAATAGTGATTGCCATACCATGTGCATGAATCAAACAAATGGCAAGAAAATAGGGGCAGTCAGGCATAACACAGGTTATGTAGACAGTAAACACAAGGTCAATCAAAATGGACTCAAATGTCTATACACCAATGCACAGAGTATGAGGAATAAACAGGGAGAATTAGAAATTCAAGTAAAAGAGGGCAGATATGATATTATTGCCATTACAGAAACTTGGTGGGATGAAACTGACAAATGGAACATACAGCTAGAAGGATTTAAATTATTTAAAAGAAATAGACCAAATAAAAGAGGAGGTGGAGTTGCACTATATATAAGAAATAACTACGTCTCTACAGAAATAGAGCACAACAATGATGAGAACTATCTTGAATGCATTTGGGTCAATATTAAAGGTTGTGGGGGAAATGACATTGCCATAGGTCTATACTACAGGCCACCCAACCAAGCAGAGGAAGTAGATGAACTTTTTGCTAGTCAGCTAACTAAGGTATGCAGGAAGCACACCACAATAGTAATGGGAGATTTTAACTACCCTGACATCAACTGGGAAACAAACTCTGCACCAAGTGGAAGATCCAACAGGTTCCTAACAAACCTAGCAGACAACTTTGTTTTCAAAAAGTAGAGAAGGGAACAAGGGGATCAGCCATATTGGACTTAATTCTCACTAACAGAGAGGAAATGATAGAAGGTGTTGAAGCCATAGGAACCCTGGGGGCAAGTGACCATGCAATATTGGAATTCAACATTATGCAAACACAAGTAGTAGAACAAAGTCAAACTAGAGTCTTGGACTTTAAGAAAGCTAATTTCAATAAACTTAGAGAGAGCTTGGGAAAAATTCCATGGATGAGAATCCTCAAGGGGAAAACAACTCAAGAAGCTTGGGAAATTTTGAAAAATGAGATTACAAAAGCCCAGTCTAGCACAATACCAATGAAGAAGAAAAATAACAGCTCCCAAAAGAAACCAGCATGGCTGCATAAAGAACTATCTGACAAACTGAAAGACAAAAAAAGTAAGTATAAAAAGTGGAAGGAGGGGGACATAACTAAGACAGAATATCAGCAAATAGCCCGAGCCTGTAAAGATGAAGTGAGGAAAGCTAAGGCTCACAACGAAGAAAGGCTTGCCACAAAAGTAAAAATTAACAAAAAAAGCTTCTTCCAACATGTTAAAAACAAGAAAAAAGTTAAGGAAACAATTGGTCCATTGCTAGGAGAAAGTGGCAAGAAGGTGACAAGCAACAGGGAGAAAGCAGAACTATTTAACTCATGTTTTGCATCTGTCTTTACACAAAGGGATAAAACAGTCCAACCTATCAAAAGCAGCACCACAAAAATCAGATTAGGAACACAAATTGAAATAGGGAAGAAAATGGTAAGTGAGCACCTGTCTACCCTAGACGAGTTCAAATCACCAGGACCGGATGGATTACACCCCAGGGTTCTGAAGGAACTAGCAGACGAGATCTCAGAACCACTGAATTATATCTTTCAGAGATCCTGGAACACCGGGGAACTACCAGAGGACTGGAAAAGAGCTGATGTGGTTCCCATCTTCAAAAAAGGAAAAAAATTAGATCCAGGAAACTACAGACCTATCAGCCTAACCTCAATACCAGGAAAGATTCTGGAAAAAATAATCAAGCAACGAATTTGCGAACACCTAGAAGCAAACAAAGTAATAGCCAAAAGCCAACATGGATTTGTCAAAAACAGATCATGCCAGACTAATCTTATTGCATTCTTTGATAATGTGACAAAATTAGTGGATCAGAGGAATGCTGTTGATATAGTTTACTTGGACTTCAGTAAGGCTTTTGATAAAGTAGACCATAACCTACTACTAGATAAAGTAGAAGAATGTGGGTTAGACAGCATCACCACCAGATGGATTCGTAACTGGCTGACCAACCGCACTCAACGTGTAGTTCTCAATGGAACTGCATCTACATGGAGGGAAGTATGCAGTGGAGTACCCCAAGGCTCTGTTTTAGGCCCAGTACTCTTCAACATATTCATCAATGATTTGGATGAGGGAATAAATGGGGAACTCATCAAATTTGCAGATGACACCAAGCTGGCCGGAATAGCCAACACTCCAGAAGATAGGCTTAAGATACAGAAGGATCTTGACAAACTTGAACATTGGGCACTATCTAATAAAATGAAATTCAATGCTGAAAAGAGTAAGGTTCTACATTTAGGCAACAAAAATGGAATGCACAGGTACAGTATAGGTCAGTGATGGCGAACCTATGGCACGCGTGCCACAGGTGGCACGCGGAGTCATTTGTCAGGGCACGCAAGCTACTGCCCTGTCAGCTGGCCAGCGCGCATGTGTGACTTCTGGTTTGCTCGGAGGGTCATTTTAAGCTCTCCGAAGGCGTCAGGGAAGCCTCCGGATGATCCCTGAAGCCTCCAGAGGGCCTCCGGGGGGGCGGGGGAGGCTCTTTTCGCCCTCCGCAGGCTCCTATAAAGCCTCTGGAGCCTGGGGAGAGCGAAAAAAGCATGTAAAAATCGGGGGGGAGCGCCTGTTGTGGGCGCATGCGTACTGGGGGTCGCGCATTGCATTATGGGTGCGGCACGCCCGCACATGACCCTCCTGCACTCCCCCCACTTGTGGCACACGAGCCAAAAAAGGTTCGCCATCGCTGGTATAGGTGGTACCTTGCTCAGTAGTAGTAACTGTGAAAGGGATCTTGGAGTCCTAGTGGACAACCATTTAAATATGAGCCAGCAGTGTGCAGAAGCTGCCAAAAAAGCCAACACAGTTCTAGGCTGCATCAACAGAGGGATAGAATCAAGATCACATGAAGTGTTATTACCACTTTATAATGCCTTGGTAAGGCCACACTTGGAATACTGCATTCAGTTCTGGTCGCCACGATGTAAAAAAGATGTGGAGACTCTGGAGAGAGTGCAGAGAAGAGCAACAAAGAGGATTAGGGGACTGGAGGCTAAAAGATATGAAGAACGGTTGCAGGAACTGGGTATGTTTAGCTTAAGAGAAAGAAGGACTAGGGGAGACATGATAGCAGTGTTCCAATATCTCAGAGGTTGCCACAAAGAAGAGGGAGTCAAACTATTCTCCAAAGCATCTGAGGGCAGAACAAGAAGCAATGGGTGGAAACTAATCAAGGAGAGAAGCAACTTAGAACTGAGGAGAAATTTCCTGACAGTGAGAACAATTAATCAGTGGAACAGCTTGCCTCCAGAAGTTGTGAATGCCCCAACACTGGAAGTCTTTAAGAAGATGTTGGATAGCCATTTGTCTGAAACGGTATAGGGTTTCCTGCCTAGGCAGGGGGTTGGACTAGAAGACCTCCAAGGTCCCTTCCAACTCTACTATTGTATTATTGTATTATTATTCTCTTGTTGAAGTGTTCTGTTTTGGAGATTAATTTGGTTCCTTCAAAATCAATTTCATGTCCTGTTGCTTTAAGGTGCTGGAAAAGGGAGGAAGTTTTTTCTTCTTTTTTGACTGCATTCTTGTGTTCTGCAATGCGTGCATTTATTCTCCTATTAGTTTGTCCAATGTACGGTATGTTGCTGGGCAGATTTGGCATGATATTTCATAGACTCCTTGGTTTTCTAGCTGGATCTTGTCTTTGGGGTTTCTTAAGATGTTGGCACTGACCAAAAAATAGCCAACATCTCATCTGAGGATGGCGAGTGAGACCTCGCTGAAACGTTGCCAAGACAATCTCAATCTTACACGGGAAAAGATCTGAATACAACAAGACCAGCATACCTACACCCGTGAAAATCTACGAAAATAAATATATATATATTCTATATATATCTTCTCTCTCTCTCTCTCTCTCTCTCTCTCTCTCTCTCTCTCTCTCTCTCTCTCTTTCTTTTTCTTTCTTCTTTCTCTCTTTCTTCTATATCTATACCTACCTACCTATCTCTCTCTCTCTACCATACATCTCTTTCTCTCTTTCTTTCTTTTCTCTCTCCTTCTATCTCTATCTCTTCTTTTCTATATCTCTCTCTTTCTTTCTTTCTCTTTCTTCTCTCTCTCTCTTTCTTCTATATCTATACCTACCTACCTCTCTCTCTCTCTCTCTCTCTCTCTCTCTCTCTCTCTCATACATCTCTTTCTCTCTTTCTTTCTTTTCTCTCTCCCTCTATCTCCATCTCTTCTTTTCTATATCTATCTATCTATCTATCTATCTATCTATCTATCTATCTATCTATCTATCTATCATCTTATCTCCCTTTTTTTCTCTCAATCTCCCTCTGTCAGTCTTGTTATGGGGGAAAATGATAGACTGACATATGAGAAGGGGAAAGGGAATTTATTCTGGAGAGCAAAGTTGCATGTAATCTCAAGATGCTCGACTTCATTGGTGGACCTCTTCATTTGCAGTAATCAAGTATCGACTGACCGTGTGCACCGGGACAGTGAGTGGGCTCAACTACGGTCGTACCTTGAGGACTGCCTGCAGAAGATTAGATTGTCTTCTTTGGTCAAGTTATCTGGAATAGGACAGGAAAAGCCCCCCCCTCCCCCCCGAACCTCTCGATCTCGCTGGAGTGCTTTATTTGCACTTCAAAAGTTGGTTGCTCTGTCTCCCAGCTGTCTCTGGCGGCACCAACCTGCCCATCAATCTGTATGCAGAAAGCAGCTTCCTGAGATGTTGTTGGGATGATTACAATTGCAAATGTTATGATTAAATTGTCAACCAGGCTTTGATGAAGGTTATTTTTAATCCACTGTGGATTAAACGTGGCTGACTGCGAGGACCCATGCATGTTTCCCCACCAGATGCTTTTTTGCCAACTTCTATAAAGCCAGAGTTTTATTTCAATTTTTAGGACTTAATACAATACAATACAATAGCAGAGTGGGAAGGGACCTTGGAGGTCTTCTAGTCCAACCCCCTGCCTAGGCAGGAAACCCTATGTCGTTTCAGACAGATGGCTATCCAACATCTTAAAGACTTCCAGTGTTGGGGCAATCACAACTTCTGGAGGCAACTTCTGTTCCACTGATTAATTGTTCTAACTGTCAGGAAGTTTATCCTCAGTTCTAAGTTGCTTCTCTCCTTGATTAGTTTCCACCCATTGCTTCTTGTTCTACCCTCAGGTGCCTTGGAGAATAGTTTGATTCCCTCTTCTTTGTGGCAACCCCTGAGATATTGGAACACTGCTATCATGTCTCCCCTAGTCCTTCTTTCCATTAAACTAGACATACCCAGTTCCTGCAACCGTTCTTCATATGTTTTAGCCTCCAGTCCCCTAATCCTCTTTGTTGCTCTTCTCTGCACTCTCTCCAGAGTCTCCACATCTTTTTTACATCGTGGCGACCAAAACTGAATGCAGTATTCCAAGTGTGGCCTTCCCAAGGCCTTATAAAGTGGCATTAAACACTTCAGGTGATCTTGATTCTATCCCTCTGTTGATGCAGCCTAGGACTTTGTTGGCAGCTGCTGCACATGGCTGGCTCCTATTTAAATGGTTGTCCACTGGGACTCCAAGATCCCTTTCACAGTTGCTACTGTTGAGCAAAATACCATATATACCATACCTGTGCATTTCGTTTTTCTTGCCTAAATGTAGAACCTTATTCTTACTTGTAGCTGCATAGCTCCATAAAGGCAGAATACAGGCTAGTTAACCGCTGGAATTTGTAAAATGGGAGATTCTGGTTCGAATGGGGAATGGATGATGCTTTTTCTTTGGCACAAATTTCCCTGCCTCTTTTCTTGTCACCCAGAACTTTGGTTAAAAACAAGAGAGAGCCAAAGTCCAGCAGTAGGATTGGGGTGGATATTCCAGTTTACGTAAGTTTGCATACCTCGTTTTGATCCTGGTTTCACTTTCCTGCTTTAAAATTTCAAAAATGTGGCTAATGACTATTAGTATTCAAGCAAATGAAACTATAATTAAAAGGACAACAGATCTCCCATAGTCCTCAGGTGAATATTTGCAGGTGTATTATGCTGCAATTCAGTGGTGGGATTCAATTTTTTTTACTGCCAGTTCTGTGGGCGTGGCATGGCTTGGTGGGCGTGGCTTGATGGGCGTGTGTTAAAAAGGAGGTAGGTTGTGTTGTATCCCTTCTCCTGTTGTGACAAAATTAATGTAGATAACTTCTTTGACACATCTTTCAAACCAAGGGTCCTCTCTGTCCAGAATGTGGACTTTGCTATCTTGAAAAGAGTGGCTTTTGTCTTTCAAATACTGATGGGCCACACCCATTTGCACCAGTGGTGGGATTCAAGATGTTTTAGTACCGGTTCTGTGGGCGTGGCTTGGTGGGCATGGTGTGACTTGGTGGGCGTGGCAGGGGAAGGAATCTGTAAAATCTCCATTCCCTCCCCACTCCAGGGGAAGGATATTGCAAAATCCCCATTCCCTCCCGATCAGCTGGGACTTGGGAGGCAGAGAGCAGATGGGGCGTGGCCAGCCAGAGGTGGTATTTACCGGTTCTCCGAACTACTCAAAATTTCCACTACCAGTTCTCCAGAACTGGTCAGATCCTGCTGAATGCCACCTCTGCGCTGCAACTCTAATCATCCTCAACAGAACGTTGTCTTTAGTTGTGTGAGTGCAGATGATGACTGGGAATCAGACTGGGGAGATTCAAACGTGGAAGTTCACTAAAAGACTTTGATCTGTTTGATCTGATCACTGTAAGAGATGTGTTAGATCTGGGCAACGAGAGACAGACTGCGGACACGAAGTAACTTAACAGCTCTTTATTAGTAGTAGTAGTGATCCAGCTTGCTCTGTGGTCGGAGGGTTCCCCTTTTATAGGGATCGGGTACGCCCCTCGACCAATCAGAGGGATACCTGTTTCCCGCTGTAGTAGCGGACCAGAGGGGAGACTTATCTCGATATATGCTAATATCTAACACCCCTCCCCTCCTAGATGGAACGTTGCGGTAGGTAACATAGTCTTTTAGGTATGTGGGTGTTTGTCTTGCTCGGGAGGAACGTCGTAGTTCGGGTTGGTTTGAAGTGGTTGCAGGACCGGGTGCGGGTTGGTTCGAAGTAGTTGCAGGATCGGGTGCTTTTCCTGTTTCCCGTTCTGGAGGTCTTGTGCCTTCGTTGCTCGGGCGTTCAGGAGTCTGTTCGGCTGCGTTGTCTGGGGGTTGCTCTGCTTCGTGCGTGTTGTCTTGTCCCACGCTTGGCTCGCCGGCGTCGTCGTTTCCTATGATGGGGCTTTCGCGTGGCTGACTTTCTGTAGACAGGAAACTCTCGTCTTCGTTTCGAAGGTCGGAGTGTGCTAAGCGACCCCGAAGTTGATCGATGTGCCTTTTCCAGTTCCGCCCATCTTCTAGTTCCAGCAGATACGATCGTGGACCCGTGATGCCAATGACCTTTGCCGGCATCCATAATGTTCCCCCTGCGTAGTTGTGGGCGTATACTGAATCCCCTACTCTGAAAGACCGGATTTTGCTTGTAGAGTCTGGGGGAGCCGTGGCAGAGTAATTCGGGTGAAGCCGGTCCAGGTGAGACCGTAGGCGGCGACCCATGAGTAGTTCAGCGGGGCTCCTACCCGTTGTTGCGCTTGGGGTAATGTGCTGAATTAGGAGGTAATGGTCAATGCGTGTTTGCCAATCACCTGGACCCATCCTAGCGAGGGCCTCTTTTGCGAATCGCACCATTCTCTCCGCCTGTCCGTTTGATGCTGGATGGAATGGCGCGACGAGGGCATGCCGAATTCCCAAACCTGCTAAAAATGTTTCAAACTGCATGGCCGTGAATTGGGGCCCGTTATCGGATACTAGGAGATCTGGCAGGCCATGGGTGGCGAAAAGTCGCCGTAGAACCTTTATTACTGCCTCTGCCGTGGTTGAAGTCATTAGGACTACATCTAGCCATTTTGAGTATGCATCCACAACTATAAGGAAAGTCTGACCTTGGAATGGCCCTGCGAAGTCGATGTGTATTCGCGACCAGGGTGCTTTGGGTTTCTCCCATTCTGTGGCGGGCGCTTCCGGGGGTGCTGGTCTCGATTCCTGGCATGGGTCGCAAGTGGCCACCCACTCCTCTATTTCTTTGTCCATGTTTGGCCACCACACGTAACTTCTTGCTAACGCCTTCATTCTAACAATCCCCGGATGACCCATATGTAAAGCATCTAATACATTTTTACGTAAAGCATACGGAATAACAACTCGATCCCCCCACAACAAACATCCCTGTAGCACTGAGAGCTCGTCCCGTTTTGACCAAAACATTTTGAATTCCGGGCCCACATTTCCCTTCGGCCACCCCCTCCAAACCCAAGTTTGAACTTGTTTTATTAAATTGTCTTTAGAGGAGAACCTTGCAACATCGTAGGAAGAAACCGGTCCCGAATCCAAACAGTCAATGAGCAATACCGGTACTTCTGGAGTGGGGTCTGGCAGAATGTCAGGTAATGGGCAACGGCTGAGTGCGTCTGCGTGTCCAAGAGTGGAGCCCGGTCGATGAATCAATTTGTATGAATACGCAGCCAGGAAAACAGTCCACCTGGTCATGCGAGGAGAAAGGGAGACCGGAGTGGGGCGGTTTCCCGCCAGAAGTCCCAACAGCGGTTTGTGATCTGTGATCAGTTCAAAATCGCGGCCGTAGAGGTATTCGTGGAAACGCTTTACTCCCGCTACGGCAGCCAGCGCTTCCCTGTCCATTTGGCTGTAATTCCTCTCGGCCGATGAAAGAGTTCTGGAGTAGAAAGCGATGGGTGCTTCTTTTCCGTCGGGCATCCTGTGGCTGAGGACTGCTCCAACTCCGAAAGGTGATGCGTCGCAGGTCAATACCAGCGGTAGGGTCTGGCTGTATTGAACAAGCAGTGAGTCAGTGGTGAGCAGGCGCTTTACCCCGGCGAAAGCTGCAGCTTCGGATCGTCCCCATTTCCATGGTGCGTTCCTCTGGAGTAGACGGTGTAGTGGCTCAGCAACGGTCGCCTTCTGCCTCAGAAAAACGCTGTAGAAGTTAAGTAATCCGAGGAAGGCCTGCAACTCGGTCTGATTTCGTGGTGTGGGGGCGTCCTGGATCGCCTTAATTTTCTTTGAAGTGGGGTGTATTCCCTGACCATCGATTCTATAACCCAGGAATTCTACGCTAGGCACGTTAATTTGGCATTTTTCTTTTTTAAGGCGGAGACCCTTTTCTCTGATTCTGGCCAAAACAGATCTGACTCTTTTGTTTAATTGCTCCTCATTTGCAGCGGACACCAAGATGTCGTCAAAATATGGGACGACTCCTGGTATCCCTTGCAAAAGTCGTTCCATGACGCTCTGGAACAATCCTGGGGCAATGCTTACGCCGAATTGTAGCCGGTTGCATTTGAATGCTCCTCTATGCGTCACTATAGTTTGGGCCTCCGCTGTGGCGCTATCAACTGGCAGTTGCTGGTAAGCTTGTGCCATGTCTAATTTTGCAAATACCTTTCCTGGCCCCAACGAGTGCAATAAGTGCTGTACTACAGGCACAGGATATGCGCTCTGTTGTAGCGCGACATTAATTGTACATTTATAGTCCGCGCAGATGCGGACTGATCCGTCTGGTTTGACTGGGGTCACGATGGGCGTTTCCCAGCGCGCGTGATCTACCGGCTCAAGGATTCCTTGCTCCACTAACTTATCTATTTCCTTATCTATTTTTGGGCGGAGTGCAAAAGGCACTCGTCTCGGTTTAAGTCGGATTGGCGCCACTTTGGGGTCTAAATTGAATGATATTGGTTTACCCACATACTTACCAAGACCGGGGCTGAACACATCCTCGAACTCCTTAAAAATCTGTTCAGCGCTGCTGTTTCTCACGGCGTTGATTCCGGTGACTTCTAACCCCAGGGCTTCAAACCAATCAAGCCCCAGAAGGTTCTGCAATGGCGCGCTGGCGATGGTCACGGGCAGCTGGGCTTCGATGTCCTTGAAACGGATGTGGAATGTGCCTTGGCCCACGATGGGGACTTGGTTCCCCTGGTAGTCTCGTAGCAGGACGTCTGGAGCGCGTAGTTGGCTCTTTCTGAGGCTAGGGATAGCCTGTTTCATGGATGCCCATGAAATGATCGTCAGGGTCGATCCTGTGTCAACTTCTAGCTCGCAGGGTGAGCCCTCCAAAAGGACTGTGACTCTCAGCCTTTTTGGCCGCTTAGGGCGGACCTGATGTATTGTGGTGAGATACGTTCGCAACTCCTCTCTCTGGGTCAACTCTATCTCATCGTCAACATCCTGAAAATACTCTCGTTGAGCGTCTTGATAGAACGCTCTTTCAGCTCTTTGTGTGTATTCTCTCTGGGGATACGCTCGCTCAACTCCTTGTGAGTAATCTCTCTGGGGATACGCTCGTTCAGCTCTTTGGAAATATTCTCTCTGGGTAAACACTTGTGGATTTCTCTCTGGGCGCCCTTTTTGATTTCGCCAAGCCCCTGGGTTGGGCTTCTGTTGGCGGTACATGGGTGGCTGCCGTGAGGCAGGGACTCCGCTCCGGCACACTCGTGCGATGTGCCCAAGTTTGTTGCAGTGCGAACAAACAACGTTCCTGAACCTACAAGTAGACCTGGGGTGATTCCCTCCGCAGCTTGCGCAGGGCGGCAAACGGGATCCGGGTCTCCCCCCAGGCCTCAAGTGACTGCTCTGCATCAGGTGACTGTCCTCGAACTCGGGATTCTCGAAGTCGGGGCTTGTGTCCTCGTAGTGAACTCTGGTTTGTCTTGGTGCTGGCTGGTTTACGTTGGCCCCTCGTTGTATGGTCACTGATGATTTCTCCGCTGACTCTGACGCTCTTGCTTCGTTTAACGCTGTCTGTAGGGTTAAATTCGGGTTTGCCAACAGCTTCTTTTGCAAAGAAATGTCTCTTAACCCACAGATGAGCTGCTCTAAGATGTGCTCTTCCAGATCCCTGTATTCGCAGTGAGTTGCTGCTTTTCGTAGGGCTGCAACATATTGATTGATGGATTCTCCCGCCTTCTGGGTCCTCATGTTGAATTCCTTGCGGCAGACATGGCGGGAAGGTTTTGGCGCGTAATGAGTTTGCAGAGTCTGTTGCAACGTCGTCCACGATACTGCCTGTATTGGAGTAGGCGCGGTGAGGTCTCTGGCCGTATTGAAGACTTCCTTTCCGCAGTAGCCGAGGAAGATGTTTTTCTTCCTCGCATCGGTGATCCCCGTGTATTCGTTCGCTTCGAGGAAACACTCGAAACGAATCATGAAAGCTTCCCATTCGTCGTTTGCTGGGTCGAAAGGAGCGGGGGGAGCATGCATCGCCATCTTCTCAGTTTGAATTTGCCGCACTGCGGTGATCTGAGATGGCTGCCGGAATTACTGCCGAATTCCTGGGCTGGATCAAATCCGGAGATTCTGGAGGTAGCGTTCTTCGTCCTATCTGTCTCTCAATCCCATCCTCGTCGCCAAATGTTAGATCTGGGCAACGAGAGACAGACTGCGGACACGAAGTAACTTAACAGCTCTTTATTAGTAGTAGTAGTGATCCAGCTTGCTCTGTGGTCGGAGGGTTCCCCTTTTATAGGGATCGGGTACGCCCCTCGACCAATCAGAGGGATACCTGTTTCCCGCTGTAGTAGCGGACCAGAGGGGAGACTTATCTCGATATATGCTAATATCTAACAAGATGTCTATCTTCTCTCTCCAGCCCTTACTCCCCCTCTCATTCTATATCTGTCTGTCTATCTATCATTTATCCAAGAGTGGGTTCTGGCCGACTTTACTGCTGGTTCGTTCATGCGCGCAGTTCAATTAAAATTGTTCTGCACATGCGCAGAACTCAAAAACAAGATGGAGGCAATGACGGCCGGGGAATTGGTCCAGGAGCATGGCAGGCCTGGGTCGCTGCTGCTTCCAGTAACCAAGGCCGCCAAACCACTACCGAGATTCGGCTGAACTGGGCCTAACCAGTAGGGACCAGTGGTGAGTTGCAGGCGGTACACCCCAGTACGGGCATATCGATGGCTGCCGGGAGCACTGGGTACCGTTCCGGTACGATGCTCCAAAGGGCCCACCCGCCCGCCTGAGCTCCTTACCTGTATTTGAGTTCTTCTGCGCTTCTGCGCATGGAGCATACGGCGTGTGCACGACTCTCTGCCGAGTACCTGGAGTGTCGCAGAGGCGTTGTGGAGGTAAGGACACATGCGCGCATGTGTGCGTGTGCATGTGGGGGATGCCAGGCCCCGTTGCACTGTACCAGTTGCACTGGGATCCAGAACTCACCACTTGTAGGGACCCACTTTTGCATCTATCTATCTATCTATCTATCTATCTATCTATCTATCTATCTATCTATCTATCTATCTATCTATCTATCATCTATCTATCTATCTATCTATCTATCTATCTATCTATCTATCTATCTATCTATCTCACTTTCTTTCTCTCGATCTCCCTCTGTCAGTGTTGTTATGGGGGGAAATGATAGACTGGCATATGAGAAGGGGAAAGGGAATTTATTCTGGAGAGCAAAGTTGCATGTAATCTCAAGATGCTCAACTTCATTGGTGGACCTCTTCATTTGCAGTAATCAAGTATCGACTGACCGTGTGCACCGGGACAGTGAGTGGAAGCGGGACCGATGCCAATGTTTTTGCTTGTCTCATCGGGCAGCACGGCGACACGGGGGACCGGATGCTCCAGAATAGCGTGAACACTCTTAATAAGTTTGAGAAAGGCAGTGTAAGTCAGTCTCTCCCTCCTGTCTTTCCTCCCTCTCTCTCCCCCTCCTTCTCTCTCTCTCTCGCCTCCTTCTTTCTCCCCTCCCTGCCTCCCTCTCTCCCTGCCTCCTTCTCCCTCCTTCTCTATCTGTCTCTCCCTCCCACCTTCTTTCTCCCTTTCCCTCCCTCTCTCTCTTTCCCTCCCTCTCTCCTTCCCTCTCTCTCCCTCTCTCCCTCTCTCCTCTCCCTCCTCTCCTCTCTGCTTCTTTCCCTCCCTCCTTCTTTCTCCCGCTCCCTCTCTCTTTCCCTCTCCCTCTCTTTCTCCCTCCTTCCCTTCCTTCCTCCCTCTCTGCTTCACTCTCTCTCTCCCTCCTTCTTTCTTCCGCTCCCTCTCTCTTTCCCTGCCTCTCCCTCCCTTTCTCTCTCATTCCCTTCCTCTCCCTCCCTCCCTGCTTCTCTCTCTCCCCCTCCCTGCTTCTTTCTTCCGCTCCCTCTCTCTTTCCCTCCCTTCTTCCCTCTCCCTCCCTTTCTCCCTCATTCCCTTCCTCTCCCTCCCTCCCTCTCCGCTTCTCTCTCTCCCTCTCTCCTTCTTTCTCCCGCTCCCTCTCTCTTTCCCTCCCTTTTTCCTTCTCTTCCTCTCCCTCCCTCCCTCTCTCTGCTTCTCTCTCTCTCCTTCCCTCTTTTTTCTCCCTCTCCCTCTCTTTCCCTCCCTCCTTCCCCCCTCTCCCCTCCCTCCCTCTCTCCTTCTCTCTCTGCTTGTATCTCTCTCCTTCCCTTCCTCCTTCTTTCTCCCTCTCTCCTTCCTCCCTCTTTCCCTCCCTCCCTCCCTCCCTCCCACTCTGTCTCCACCCCCCCTTTCGCACATTCCTGCCAGAGCTTTGAACGGCTTGCTTGCAGACAGTTGAGAATTACACGGAGGCTATCCAGTCGTCCCACGGGAGCCTACAAATTCACCTCGGAAATAACAATTGGATTGCAATTGCTGCTGTGTGGAAGATGCATATCTGAAAACTACCTGAGGGGCATTTGGGTGACCCCTGACAAGCGAACGAGGCAGTGGGGACTTGTTCTACGGTACTTAGGGCAGCCCCAGGAGGCATTCTTGAATTCTCCCAGGGACGGTTTTCAGTGCTTCTCGCCAGGCAAAATTACCCCGCTTCTTACAATTGTTGCTGCTATGAAAATGCATGGAACAACCAACCTTGGTTTTGCTAACCTGGGGGTCAGTTTTCTACAGATAGTCCTTGACTTACAACCATTCATTTAACGGCCGTTTGAAATTAACAACAGTACTGAAAAAAAATGACCGTTTTTCACACTTACAACCATTGCGATGTCCCCCATGATCGTGTGATCAAAACTCAGGTACCTGGTAATTGACTTGTATTTATGACGGTCACACTGTCCCGGGGTTAGGTGATCCCCTTTTGCGACCTTCTGGCAAGCAAAGTCAATGGGGAAGCCGGATTCACTTAACAACCGTGTGACTAACTTAACAGCCGCAGTGATTTACTTAACAACTGTGGCAAGAAAGGTCATAAAATAGGGCAAAATCCACTGAGCAACTGTCTCACTTAGCGACAGAAATGTTGGGCTCAATTGTGGTCGTAATTTGAGGACTTTCAGCCTTGTTTTTTTTTGGGGGGGTGCTACAAAGGATGGCTAGCAATTACAAAGTACAGGATGCTATCATTTCTTGGAAATGGGCTGTTACGCTTCCCATTTCACAGATGATACAAGTGAGGAAGTTTCTATTGCTTAAGGCAAATCAAGGAACATTTTCCTTAATCTTTATCCGCTTCAATTTATCCACTTCAATTTATCCACTTCAATTTATCCACTTCAATTACTACCAACCCGTCTTCCATTGAGGACCTGTACACTTCACGAGTCAAAAAGAGGGCTGTGAAAATATCTACAGACCCCTCACATCCTGGACATAAATTGTTTCACCTTCTACCCTCAAAATGACATTATATAGGGCATTGCACACCAAGACAACTAGACACAAGGACAGTTAGCCATCACTCTGCTAAACAAGTAATTCCCACAACACTGTCAAATAATTTACTAAGACTGTATTACTATTCTTCTTCTCTCCCTTCCTTGTACCTATCTCCTCCCACTTATGACTACAACCATGTTGCTTGTATCTTTACATATTTATCTTGTTTTATTTGTTTCCTAGTATGATTTGATTGCTTATTAGTAACCTATGAGTATCACTAGTTGTACCTTATGAGTCTTGATGAATGTATTCTATTTTATTTTTCTTTATGTACACTGAGAGCATCTGCACCAAAGACAAATTTCTTGTGTGTCCAATCACACTTGGCCAATAAAGGATTCTATTCTATTCTGTTCTATTCTATTCTACTCACCCATCTCCTCCCATTTATGACTGTATCTGTACAATTTATATTGATTGTTTCCTAGTATGATTTGATTGCTTATTTGTACCCTATGACTATCATTAAGTGCTGTACCTTATGATTCGTGACAAATGTATCTTTTCTTTTTATGTACACTGAGAGCATCTGCACCAAAGACAAATTCCTTGTGTGTCCAATCACACTTGGCCAATAAAGAATTCTATTCTATTCTATTCTATTCTATTCTATTCTATTCTATTCTATTCTATTCTATTCTATTCTATTCTTATTCTATTCCATTCCATGTTTTCCTATTCTGTTATGTTATGTTCTGATTCTATTCTATTCCTATTCCTATTCTATTCCTATTCTATTCTATTCTATTCTATTCTATTCTATTCTATTCTATTCTATTCTTCCATTCCACTTCATTCTATTTCATTCCATGTTTTCCTATTCTGTTATGTTCTATTTCTATTTCTATTTCTATGTCTATGTCTAGTCTATGTCTATGTCTACTCTACTCTACTCTACTCTACTCTACTCTACTCTACTCTACTCTACTCTACTCTACTCTACTCTACTCTACTCACTAGCTATCTGGAAAAAATGCCTGTGGATCTTGACTCTTCTGCCTGTCATTTTAACCCTTTCTTTTCTCTCCCTCCCCCCTCTTCTATCAAGGCTGACGAATTCATCATTGAAGCAGTCCACCTGAAGCAGGTGAGCAGGGTGAGAATAGGGCATGACGGCAAAGGAGGAAGCAGTGGCTGGCACCTTGCCAAAGTGATAGTGAGGGAAGACGGACAACCAGAAAGTGAGGCTCAAGAATTCCCCTGCTACAGGTATAGAATATGACTCAGGATCTTCTCGGGTACCAGGCCATTCAGCCACCTATCCAGGACATCTAGATAATCTTTTGCCTTACTGCCTGCTCGTCATCACACAGTCCCTTGGGTTATATAGATGGAGACCTTTATTTGAGGGGTCCTTGCTTGGCTGGGGTCTGAGCTTGATTGCTTTCTTGCAGACATTTCATTACCTAACTAGGCAATATCACCAGTGCTACGGTAGAAGGAAAGGGTGTTTGTTCTCTTATATGCGCACCAGGGGTGGGTTTCAAATTTTTTTTTACTACCTATTCAGTGGGCTTGGCCTATTTTGTGGGCGTGGCTTGGTGGGCGTGTGACTGGGTGGGCTTCAAATACATAGAACCATATAAGAATCCTACCTTTTATCCAGTTCGTTGTTCAGTTGACCCAGACACAAACTGCTGAATGTCACTTTGCAAACTGCCTTTTGAGCAGCTTTTCAATTTAAACTTTGCAGCATTAAGACTTGTGGACTTCAACTCCCAGAATTCTACAGCCAGGCATGCTCAGTTCCGATTTAAAGCAACAGCATTGGTTTTTCTCCTTTGCTGAATCTACTGGGTAAAAGTGAGTTTCCTTCTTTCTTTCTTTTTTCTCTTGCTTTCTCCCTTCCCATCCTTCCTTCCTCTCTCTCCCTCCCGCTCTCCCCCCCTCTCTCTTTTAGTTTTTAAAACCTCCTTTTCTTTGCCTGAACCGGCAGGGAAAAAGCCTTTTTTTTAAAAAAAAAAGCTTCTGACGAGGGTTCGGGGGCATGGCCATACCACCATTACTACCAGCCTGGTCCGGTACGCCAGATTTTCACTACCTCTTCTGGCGTACTGGACAGTACTGGGAGGAGCCTACCTCTGATATGCAAATAAACAGAGAACAAACCCCACTCCCTGGCATTGATGATGTCGCCTATTTTGGCTAATGAAATGTCTGCAAGAAAACACCCAAGCTCATAGAACACCAAGGACGTAACAGTCCTCCTCCTCTTCCTCTTCCTCCTCTTCCTCCTTCTCCTCCTCCTCCTCCTCTCACCACCACACCCTCCTAGCTCTGATGATGTTACCTAGTTACGTACACACACACACACACACACACACACACACACACACACACACGGTTTAGTGGGTTTATTAATATTCCACAGCAATTCCCTTCCCCCAAATCCCCAGAACTGTCCCAAGTAGCTCCAGCCACAAGCAGACCTATACTTGGGCCAGTGAGTCCACGAGGCACTTGTAGGTTTCCCAGTCAAAATAAACCCACCCAGGCAACATTAAATCCACAACACCAAAGGGTTCAAGAGGAGGCACGATCCAAGTCAAGGCACGGGGTCAATCCAAAGCGAGGCAGGAATTGCAACAACCAGAAAGCACACAGCCAGGAAATGAGAATCACTGTTCCCAGCATTGCCTCCCTCTGTCTGCCGTGCTAAATAGGCAGCTCCTGGTGTAAGCCCATTAAGAAGGGCGAGGCTTTCTCCTTGCGAGTAATCTGGCTGACTTTTGCTGTTCCTGCCTTTTCTCTGCCCTATGTGTTTTTGGATCAGGTGCAGCAGGCAGCTCCTCTTCCTCATCCCTGACCGGATGCAGCGATGTGCTTTCCCCACCTGAAACCTCAGGGCTGTCCTGCTGCAGCTGTGCTTCAGCCAAATCCCTCTCAGGTGGTTGGGGCCAGCCAGTCTACCAGGCCTCTGGAGTCTTGGGAGGACGAAACCGCCGGTTTGGCGAACCAGATGTAAAATTAACATCCCGTTCACCTGAACCGGCTAAATTCCACCCTTGTCCTCCTCCCTGCAAATTTGGGATAATGTCAGCGTTCCAAATATCATGCAGAATTAAATCAGAGTCCAAGGCAGAGCTATCCTTAAAGTTCCAATTTAATAAGACAGACATGTTGGCACATCTGTGGAAATTCCAAATCTAAAAGCTTCCTGGGATTCCACCCAGTTGAAAGTTCATGATCTTATCCCCACACCCATCAATCCATCACATGGTCCAATCTTCTTCGGCCACGCTGGCATCTCCACCTAGCTGGTTCCGGTCAGGTGCAGAGGTGCAGAGACAAAAGATGACTTTGGGCTTCTAGGAAGGAATGACAACAACACATTCCGCAACTCTACTCCTTTCTATTCCCCCTCCCAATTACTACACTAATGAAATGGCATAATGAAATAATAGAGAGTGTGGCAGGCCAAAGATCCTAAAAAGGAATATAACTGCAGGCCTGACACCCACACTCTTTTAGCACTGATGATGTTACCTAATTTGGGCAATGAAACGTCTGCAAGAAAATAATCAAGCTCAGAGAACACCAGGGACCCCTCATTTCAGCTATAAACATTCTCCTTTATTAGATCATTATTTTTTAAAATAAAACCCAACATTAAAACCTTATTGTAGTCCTATACTGGATGCAGCAGAAACGGTGGTCAACTAACGGTGACCTTAGGGGTCAACTAACAGTGACCTTAAAGAGAAGGCTGCAATTCACACCAACAAATTTAAAAAAAACATTCTTGGACAGTTAAGCAACGAATGTTGGGAGGGTCGTATCCAACCTCTTCGTTGTGATTTATATTTGCTGCCGGATGAGGTGAGAAAAGGCTCGAGCAAGAGAGCTACTCCATATGAACTGGAATGGCAAAGCACTCACTGACATTTCAGTATCCAAAGGTCTCCCGTAATAAAATATTCTTTTAAGCAAATAATCTGGAGAGAAGAAACGCCTGGTGGGAACATGTTTAAATACTTAACAGCACATTTCCCCCTCGAAGCATGAGATGGGAAAGCATTTTTTATTCCTTTTTTGAGTCAAAATAATGTCAGGTAGTTAAGGGATGGGAAGAGCGGTTCCGTTTTTTAAAAAAAACAATTTTTATTTATTTTTGAACAAAGGCAAACAAACATTAAAAAAAAACCCCATCTTCCATTACAAATTGTAGAAAGTTTGTCAGTTGGTTGCAGTATTTCCATGCATCTCTTCCATAGTCACCACCTGCTTTTCATATCAAATCGCATATTTTAAATTCACCCGTATTCATGTATATCACGATGATTATATCTCAACCTTAATTTGACTATAATTGTTTTTACATCCTTTTATATATAATATTCGAAATCTAGAATAGGATTATATGATAACATTCCATTAAATCATCCTAAAATCATCCAATCGCAATACATCTTCATAACATATTCTAGATAAAGCTTTTAAACCTCCTCTCATATTCTCCATGTGTTGTTTATATAAAATTTCATATTGTCAAACTAATATATCTATATGTATTGTTATCATTATTAATCATTATTTAACTATAGGTATTGTTGCTTCATTTTATACATACTACTAGTAAACTAAATTTAGCTTAGCTTTTATTATACATTTTCATCGCATCAACCTGTATTTTTTCAGTAATAGTGCAGTCTTATATCTCTTGCCATTTGTAGCATTAATATTCTAGTTACTTTCTTAATAAATCTTGTATGAACTTCTCTTTGCAACATTTTGTTCCTTTCGTATCTCATAAAAGCTCGAAACCCAGCATCTGCTCTTTCCATCATCTTATCTTTGGTTATCACTGGTGCTTCTGTCAAGATTTCTCTTCTTATCTCCGTCAATTTTTCGAGCGGTTCAGTTTTGAAGATTCAGATGGCAAAAAAGCTCATAATAACGTTGGGCCTGACTCAATGACCAACCGCTTTGCTTAACAACAGATATTCTGGTCTCCGTTGTGGTCATATGTTGAAGATGACCTATCTGGAGTCGAGGCTTTGAAGCAGGCAAACATTGCACAATAATAAAAAATGCACAGATAAAAACAGATGCTTTTCAAGTAGGAAGTAGGAAGACAGCATCACAAAAAAATGGAACAAAAATGTTTTCCCGACAGCATTTCTTAAAATCGGCACAGATATTTTATTTTAAATATCAGTGACATTTAAAACTTGGAAATTTTCTACCGTATAGATTCTGAATTACAGCTTCAGAAGCCTTGAGACCTCTTTCCTGCCTCATTCTCCAGCAATATATAAATTAAAGTTACATTCATACCTTATCCTAAATGTGCTTTTTCAAAAGGCAACTGGACTTTGTTCTTTCTTTTTTTTCTTGAAGATGTTTCGCTTCTCAACCAAGAAGCTTCTTGTATTCTGGCTGAATGGTGGAGAATGGAAGGATTTATAATCCTGCACTCCTCTGGTCGTTAGCACTCCTTCTGATAGTCATTGAGGCAGGGGTGAAATCAGCTTACCTTTGCTACCAGTTCGCAAATGTGAGCTCCCACCTACGCCCATGCACAGGATCTTCTTCGCATGCGCAGAGTGTCAAAAACAGGATGTGATGACGTCCAGGTGGGTGGGCGGAGCCTCCCTCTGCCACTATTACCAGTTCGCCTGAACCGGATAGAATCAGCTGAATTGCACCACTGCATTGAGGCCACTTGGAGGTTTATTTGTGCCCTCGGGGTCATCTGAATAGTGTAAATGAGTGTGGAACCTCTTTGGAACTGCTGAAAGGGTTGTGTGTTAAACAGGAGGTAGGTTGTGTTGTATCCCTTCTCCTGTTGTGACAGGGCTTTCAAAATTGATGTAGATAACTTCTTTGACACATCTTTCAAACCAATGGTCCTCTCTGTCCAGAATGTGGACTTTGCTATCTTGAAAAGAGTGGCTTTTGTCTTTCAAATACTGATGGGCCACACCCATTTGCACCAGTGGTGGGATTCAAGATGTTTTAGTACCGGTTCTGTGGGTGTGGCTTGGTGGGCTTGGTGGGCTTGGTGGGCGTGGCAGGGGAAGGATACTGCAAAATCCTCATTTCCTCCCAATCAGCTGGGACTCAGGAGACAGAGAATGGATGGGGGCGTGGCCAGCCAGAGGTGGTATTTACCGGTTCTCCAGAACTACTCAAAATTTCTGCTACTGTTTCTCCAGAACTGGTCAGAACCTGCTGAATACCACCTCTGGTTTAGACTATTCAGGTGACCCCGAGGGCACAGATAAACAGGGGCCTCAGAACAAACCTCAGAAAGAGAGCTAATGACCAGATGACTGCAAGAAATATGCTGTAAATCCTTCCATCTCCACCGTCCGGTCAGAACTGAAGAAACTTCCTGGATGAAAAGCGAAACGTCTTCAAGGAAAAAAACAGAAGTCCATCCGCCTTTTGAAAAAGCATCTTTGAGACCACCATGACCTGGATGACTGAGAATCTCCATGGAGATCCATACTTTATGTTACCCAGAGAATAGGAATAAATACATAAAAGAACAGGGATTCAAAACTAAGATGTTCCAATCATGAGAAAAAAGGAATATTAAGCCGACAAAACTCCTGCAAATAACCCTGCTTTTTTCTTCGACAAAATGAAAAAAAAAAGGATTTAAAAATATATTTACCCCAAAGAAAGATAACCCCGAAGTTATCTCCATCTCTGATGGAGAAACAATTTCCTTTGCATTTCTATATTCTCAGTGAATTTCAGATGACTTTTCCACTTAAAGCTAATTATTTGGGGGAAACTAATCTTCATTTCATATACATGCAGTTTAATTGTCTCCTTAGACACCTTTTAAAAAAAGAAAAGAAAAACACATTAGTTCCTATCTCCCATCCTATAATATAGACATGCAAAATAAATAGGAAATAGGCCAAGTAAGGATAGTCCACCACTTACAAGCATTTTTTAGCAATCATTGGAAGTTACGACACTGAAAAAAGTGACTTTTGACCGTTTTTCACACTTACGACCGCTGCAGCATCCTCATGGTCACGTGATCGAAAATTCGCACGCTTGGCAACTGGCATGTACTTATGATGGTTGCACTGTCCGAGGGTCACGTGATCCCATTTTGCGGACCTTCTGACAAGCCAAATCAATGGGGAAGCCAGATTCATTGATCAACCGTGTTAGTAACGTAACAACTGCAGTGATTCACTTAACAACTAGCAAGAAAGGTCATAAAAGGGGGCAAAACTCACTTAAGAATTGCTTGCTGAGCAACAGAAATTTTGAGCTCAATTGGGGTTGTAAGTTGAAGACTACCTATAGTAGGTAGTTTTCTGACCTAGGCTTCCTCAGCAGCATGAAGCCAAGTCCTCGTCCCGATAAAGCCCTTTTATTTAATTTACAGTGAATTCCTCTCCAGCAAAGTCTTTCCTCCCCCACAGTCTTTCAAGATAATTCACAATTACCTACAATTATCAGGCTTGGAGAGTGGCCAGGACGATATCTTTCAGATGCCGCAATACTTGGCAAGAATGCAGGAGTAAACTAATTGTCTCCTGCAAACTCCACTCCCCTTTTGCTCCTCTTTTATTCCCTATGGGAGGGGCCACTCACCGTCCACCTGTGGCCTTACTCCCAAGTCGACCCTTGTTCCTTATCTGTTCCCTTCTCCTAGCAGCTCTGCGCAAGCGCACATTGGGAACAGGCTCCAGCTGTTCTTCTGCCTCACTGGTGTCTGACTACGAAGGCAGCTGATAACTGTCAGACGGCTCTGCCCACCTCTCTTCCTCTGATGCAGAGCCCTCTTCAGAGCCTTCCCCAGACTCCAGGACTGTCCCGTGTTCCTCCCCAACCTCCTCACTGTCCGAATCAGCTGCCAGTTGTGCTGGTCACTGACGGGCCACAACAGGTAGTCTCATTTTGTCTCATTTGACACAGCACCTGCCATCAATTTTCTTTAGCATTATGGATGTGCCAAATTCTAAACTACAAAAAGGGAATCCTCCCACCACAACAATTAGTCCATGCCCTAAACTGTAAACATCCCCTTCGGTGAATGAATAGCTGCTTTAAAAACAACAACAACACCCATTCCTTAGTAAGTATTTCCTTAATTTGCTTTTGCTCTTGTTGCCTGAATGATGGCAAATGCTCAGAATCCTTTTGTAACCTATTTCATAAACATACTTTTATAGCATGGATGTCCAAAACGACAACTTTAAGACTTGTGGACTTCAATTCCCAGAATTCCTCAGCTGACCGTGGATGAATAACTGAGGAATTCTGGGAGTCTTAAAGTTGCCAAGTTCAGAGATCCCTGTTTTATAGATATGGGATGCCAAATGAAGCCCTCCGCTGTTACCCCTAAAATTTGAGCAGCAGCCCCCTTTATCATTTCCAAAGGAAATGATTTCAGGCTTCTGGGAGAAAAGATACGATAGGTTTATGATGAATGCAGATGATCATTTGGTTGTTTTTCACTGTTAATTAAATTAAATTAATTCCCACCTTTATTATTTTTTTACAAACAACCCAAGGCAGTGAGTGAACATATCCAACAAACCTTCCTCCTTCTATTTTTCCCACAACAACCCTGAGAGGTAGATGGGTGGAGAAAGAATGACTGGCCCCAATGTCACCCAGCCAGCTTTCATGGCTAAGGCAGGACTAGGACTCTTAGTCGCCTGGTGATTGGCCCAAGGTCACCCAGCTGTTTTCATGCCTAAGGCGGAACGTGAACCCATGGTCTCCTGCTTTCTAGCCCAGTGCTTTAACCACTAGACAAATTTGGGACCATCTTTATAGGTTGGAGAGACGAGAAAATACAAACATGCTTCTATTTTTCCCATGCGCATAAGGGGAAGTATGTAATTCATCTCACCACCATCCTTTTGGGTGGAGATGGCTGCCTCGAGAAAAATGACTTTGCTGTCCTCATACCTCCATTATCCTGGCCTTCTAGGTTACAATCACATGATAGCCTGCAGAGGAAGCAGCCAGCCCAGGGTGACAACCGTAGTTCTCCGTCAGCATGGCTGCCTTCTGTTTGTAGGTTGCGTTGTGGTCTCCTAAGACCAAGGTGCAAGCCAACTGCATCCTCCATTATAAAGGAAAGTAGACCTCTCCATGACCTGTAGATTTGCGGATAAAATCCATTCCAGGCCTGCTGGTCAAGGAGACTTCCGAATCTTTCATGGGTTTGAAATGCTTAATTTTGATCGACAACGATGTGACACCATGATTTTGAGTACGGTTTGACCTTCCACGAGAATGTTGCTGAAGGCAGCATTTTTATGGAGAAGAGTCCATTTGGTTTCATTTGAATTGAGAATCATTAAATTGGAAACATGGCCTCTGTTTGGAAAAAAGAAGAGGTTGAAGAGAAGATATATTCATTTCATTTGAGAGGGTGGACAATTTTATTAAGAATGTATTATTCTGAACCCGTTTCCATTAATATTGAGAATGGAATATGGTGGTACCTCGATACTCTACTGCTTTGAAACTCATTCAATTTGGTATTCAACGCATTTTGATGCAGAAATTTTGTCCTGGTACTCATCATTTGTTTGGTATTCAACATACAATCTACAACTTATTGGCTGCCTTGTAACCAGTGGCGGGATTCCAAATCTTTTCCTACTGGTTCTACGAGAGCGTGCCTCGTGTGCGCGCACAGCACTCAAAGACTGCCCTCGGTGTCAGTGCGGTGAGCTGATTTGTTGTTTAGCTCAGTTGAGGTGCGGCAATCCACTCTGCAAATCAGCTGAGCTAAAAAAAACAAGGGAACATAGGACCGGGAACAACGGAGGCGGGAGGGAGGCCCAACCAGAGGTGGTATTTGCCGGTTCTCCAAACTACTCAAGATTTCCGCTACCAGTTTGCCCGAACTGGTCCGAACCGGCTACATACCACCTCTGTTTGTAACTCACTACGTCAGGGGTGTCCAAACTTGGGAACTTTAAGACTTGTGGACTTCAACTCCCAGAATTCCCCAGCCAGCCAATTCTGGAAGTTGAAGTCCACAAGTCTTAAAGTTCCCAAGTTTGGACACCCCTGCACTACATTATTCCATATGGCAAAAATGTGTTTGATACTCATCGTTTTTGGTAGTTATCACAACTCCCGGAACCAATTAATGACGAGTATTGAGGTACCACTGTACTGGATTGGGCCATTGGGATTTGAGCCATTGATTGTTTCAAGGTTTGTATGTTGTCAAGAATGATGAAAGCAATGTGATCAAATCATATCCTATATTATCAAACAATGATTCTGAAGCTTTAACTTTATTGCAGTAGAGCTATTTCAACCAGTATCTTCGACCTAAAACCAGTTCTTCATAGTAATGTTATAGGCAGACTGTCAAGGTTCAAAATACTCTTTAATGCCTTAATACCCACAGCTGAGGATTGTGGGAGAGCACAATCAATAATCTAATGATGATTATAAGACTCCATGCCACCTCTTGGACATTCCTATAATTACATTCCTGTTTATTTCCTTCAGGATTAGTAACTCAACACAACCCAATGTCATTTGTTCTGAAGATGGCCAGAGTACATGCTGTTCTGCCCTATGCTTCCCCAAAAAGCATGAAGCAGATTCCTGGTCCTGACAAAACCCCTTTTATTAAACGAATGTGAATTCCTCTCATTCACATTCAGCAAGGCCTGGCAAACAATCTTTCAAAGGAGTAATTATGACCACAGACATTATCTAGCTTGGAAATCTTCCATGTAAATATTTTCCAAACGCAGCACTGTGCAAAGAAAGGCTTAACCTCGGAGATTCAGGGACAGATCTTCACACTCCTGAAACGAATGGACGAACGAATTGTTTCCTGAAAAAGCCTACTCCCCTTTCGCCCCTCTTTTATTTCCTATGGGAGGAACCGTTCACCGTTTACCTGTGGCTTTACTCCCAAGTTGACCCTGTTTTTTTAGCTGTTCCTGTCTTCTGGCAGCTATGCGCATGCGCTTACTGGGAACAGGCTCCAGCTGTTCCTTTGCCTCAGTGCTGTCTAGCTCTGAAGGCAGCTGAGAACCGCCAGACAGCCCCTTTTATTGGTCCCCTCTCTGTCTCCGACACAGAGCCCTCGTCCGAGCCTTCCCCAGACTCCAGGACTGGCCCATGTTCCTTCCCAACCTCCTCACTCTCCGACGCTGCTGCCAGCTCCGCTGGCCATTGGCGGGCCACAACACATGCATCCTGTCATAAGTTCTTTCTTCCTAATCCCTTGTGTCACCATATGAGATGCTTTCTTAATGCACCTTCAGGATCTCCAATCAAGGATGGACAGATAAATTGTGTGTCCAATTGTGTAACTTTCCTCAGTGGATATTCAGCTACAATGGCATGACGAACGGTTTAGACAATGCTCAGGGTTTAACAGAGAACATTTTGATGCCACCCACTTAGTATGAAAGTATTCTTGCTTAGCATCGGAAACATCAACCAGTGAAATCAGCAGCTCCAGGAGAAATTTGCCTACCAAAACAGCAGAATTCGTCATTCATTGCTAACTGAGCAGAATTGTGGACAGTCGTTTTGAAATGTTTGTTTTGAACCCAAAAACCTGTCAAAGGGACAGTGGACTGTCTTGGAGAGTGTGTGACAGAAGTGAGCGCAGACAAATGTCAAGAAGAAGTCAAGAAGACTAAGACGTCTTCACCATTGTGGTAATTTCATGTCTAGTCATTAGATTCCCACTCCTGTAATGGGGTTCTGTACTTCAACAAGATTGGCAAAACACATTAGATACTCTGGCCACAATTGTGAGATGCTGGAAGGAAAGTAATTCTTTGAAGACTTCTATTCTTAAAACATATTGTGATTTTTGTCTTTTTCCCCACATATTTTTCTTATACTCTTCCTCTGTTTCCTTTCAATTGCATCAATTGTCTCCAAGTTACAAAAGTTCTCCAAGTTACAAAGAAGATGTTGAGACTTTGGAAAAAGTGCAGAGAAGAGCAACAAAGATGATTAAGGGCCTGGAGACTAAAATGAATGAAGAACAAGTTGCAGGAAATTGGTATGGCTAATCTAGAGAAAAGAAGGACTAGGGGGTGACATCCGAGGTGGTATTTAGCTGGTTCGGACTGGTTTGCCCGAACCAGTAGTGGAAATCGCAGGTAGGCTTGCCCACTGCGTTGACTCTATGCCATTCTATTTAGGCATGTTTTTAAGCAGCGCGCATGCATGCAAGTAATGTGCACGGTCAAAGTGCATGTGTGGAAGGGGGAGCATGTGCTCACATTTGCAAACTGTTAGGGAAAGTGTTGTGGCCCAGCAGGATCCGGTTGAGCTGCTGATGGACTCGGATAGCGAGGAACCATATGAGTCTTCCCTGGACGATGTGGAGGACCCTGTGCAGGGTTCAGACTCAGAGCAGGGACCAGAGAGGCTGGTTGGCCACCAGGAGGCGCCTGAGGCATGGAGCAGTGGGGAGGATCAAAGGCAGTTTGTCCCTGATGCTAGATTGAGAAGGGCTGAGAAACGGAAGCAGCAACTCCGTAGGCAGACTCACAGAAGATGATTAAGCACAGGTGGTTGTGGATTGGCCCCTCCCAAGAGAGATTATAGGTGAGGTGTTGGGAGGGGACATTTGCAGGAAACAACTGTTCAAATTAGTAGTTAAGAAAATCTATGTATTCTAGCCGTGTCTGTTCGTTTGGACTATCTGTGTTGCTTCATTTGACTTATCTGGGTTGCTCTATTGAACGTGAGTTGTCTGGGCCCTCAGCCAAAGGATTCGTTATCTCAGTAATTAAACAGTGGCAAACAGCCAAGCCTGAGCTCTGGTTTATTCACAGGCATTGGGGGAGGTGTCAGAACAGGAAAGTAAGTGAATACCACTCCTGGGTAACATGATATAAGTGTTCCATCAAAATTGCCACAAAGAAGAGGGGGTCAACTTATTCTCCAAAGCACCAGAAGGCAAAACAAGAAACAATGGATGGAAACTAATGAAGGAGAGAAGCAACCTGGAACTCAGGAGAAACCTCCTAACATTGAGGACAATTAACCAGTGGAATTATTCTTGCCTTCAGAAGTTGTGGGTGCTTCATCACTGGAGTTTTTTTCAAGAAAATACTGGAAAGCCACTTGTCTGAAATGGTCTCCTGATTGAGCAGAGGGTTGGACTAGAAGACCTCCAAGATCCCTCCGTTTCAGATTTCAACAAAAATTCATAAATTACATATTCATCATCTATACACAATGGCAGTTCAATTTTTTTTGCTTCATACCATATGTGTGTATTCATTTTAAGTACTTAATGGATTTTCACATTGAGAATTATATCCTTCTGCCACTAGTTATTTTCTTGATTTAATTTTATATTCCACTGGTGAATTTCCAATAATTCCTAGTACATTAACCATTTCTCTTAGCCTGTTTTTCCTCTTCTATACAATGCTTCTACTGCTGAGATCTATAAAAGTTTTTCAGCCCCAGCCTGGGTTTATATCTATTCACATTCTCAATATGGCACATCTAACAAAATGGTTTTTAAAATCCACTTTAATTTTATTGTACCATAAGCATGCCATCCAAACATTGGATCATGCTCTTCTAATTATCAAAATATTTTGTTTCTCAGCAAGACCCAATAATTCATCCAAAGAAAAAGCTGCAAAATACAATTTCAATCTGGTAAACCAAATTCTTCTTTCCTTTGCATCTTGTAGCACTTTGTAGGTGGATGAGTTTAATATGGACGTATTTCCTAGTCCATATTTATCTCTCTCTTTGTGTTGGAACACATGTTAGAATGTATTTTGTATTGTAACAACTGCAGAATCATTTAGCCAGTAGGTGGCAGTGTTTAGTGTGCATCTAGGTTATAATCTATGGTTTCTTTATGTTCTGAGGAAAGTTTCCTGTTTCCTGTTACAGTTAAAAAGTTGAGCAGTAAAGCACATGGTGATTGTGCTTTTTGTTTGCTCTGTGGTGCCTTAGATTTTCTAATACTTTGTTCATGTGAAGCCACCATAATTTGATTATTAGGAAACCATCTTAGATCTTAAGAGAATTTTCAGATGAGTATACACAATAAAAGTATACAAGATACTATTTCACTGGAACATCTGTTATGTAAAACAAAAGACACCCACTAAATTTTAGGGTTCTTTTGAATTGCAAGTGTCAACTTGCAAGCTGAGTGTCAACTTAGTCTTTAAAAGTGTTTTTTGATGAGCTAGTTACTTCTTCAAATTGATCTGTCTTCCCTAAGAAAAATAACAAAAAAACTTCATTGGAAGCCTTCTGTAAGCCATCTTACACAAATAACAAATATCATTTAAAAAAACTTCCAAACCCAGTTAAAATGACTTGACACTACCCAGCAAAATTGTGTCTGCACTAAATTCAAAGCCACTCCTCAGAATAAATTACTAACGGTTGCTCATTGTTTATCTAGAGCAGTCACAATAGCTGTCTTATTTCTTTTAAGTAGTGTACACAAGATTTAAACAGAACCCGCTTCTGTTTGGTTGGTGACCCACTTTTAATCTCCTGCTTCCGACATCACGGTACACTTATATTTGCAATCCACCTTTAAGGGAACCTTTGTTGATGATGATTCTGGAGCTGATCTGGGGAAAAAAAGCTGAGCAGAGTCGGGTCTGGGAAAGCACCAAGAACTCACAAGGTCGAAGACTGGACTAGAGAAAAGCTACGGATGTTATCACCTCCCTGTCCATATGAGTAGAAGGCAACGACTGAAAATTTGGATTCTCATGCCAAGAAAATGATATGACCATTTAGATCAGTGATGGCTAAGCTTTTTGTCATTGTGTGCTAAAAGCGGGTGCCCGAACCCATAATGCAATGCATGCGCAACCCCCACTATGTGGTCTGCCCCCCCTTGCATGCACGCCTGAGCCCCCCTGGTCCTCCACCTCCTCGTGCATGCATCCCCCACCCATTTTTGGCTTCCAGGTTAGTACAGGTGGCTTTCCAGACCCAAAATGTGGCTGTGGGAGGAGGGCTTGCGCCATGCCCCCGCATCCTGTTTTGGCTTCCAGGTTGGTGCAGGAGGACTTCCAGGTCCAAATGGGCACAGGGGAGCTGTAGGAGCCCCCAAAATGTGATGTGAGCACCCATGCACATGCATGGCAGAGACCCGAAGACCAGCTGGCCAGCAGGAGGTGCAGTGGAGCTGGGCTGGGCTGACGGCTGGGTGCCCGCAGAGAGGGCTCTGCATTTCACCTGTGCCACGCGTGCCACCTTTTCACCCTCATGGATCTAGATTGTTGTCTATGGAAATCAACAGGGTTGGCCTTGACTCGAATAACTCTTTTCCTTGATTTCTTGTTTATAAAATATAGAAATGAAACAAAATGGACATGGGGGAGCGAAACAACAGGTTTTAAACTCTATATAAAATTAACTTGGTGTGTTAAAGAAGAGTACTTGGAACGCAAGATGGTAGGCATTAGATCAAGTGGTGTTGACACATGTTTTAGAACTTTTAAGACAGTTCTCAACCTTCCGTACCAGAAATATTAATTTTTTAAAAATGAGTTGAAATCATTATGGCATTAACTGGCTACAAATCCATTTCTCTCCCCCTCCCCTCTCTTGTTTTTAGTAAATCTACGAGCAGGAGTAGAGAATGCTGATTAGAAAGTGGAATTCAAAAGCTGTATGTCTGAATTTTGTAATGTGCGATGCTTTTTCCCCCACAAGCATGCCAATACTCTGTTTCTTTATGCTAGATTCTGATTTTTTTAAAAAAACCACTCTAAACACACTGCTTTTCCTTCCCTACGCACCGTCCCTCCCAGAATTATAATAAGCCTTCTAATATTTCATCAGTGATAGCAGATAACTCACATTTTATTTGCTAACCAGATGGCTTGACAAAAATGAGGACGATGGGCAGATTGTCCGAGAGTTGGTTCCAGATGGGAGATCGTCTATGCTGGAAAGTGAGTTCGCTTTCTTATCACGTGACTCTTTGTTGTTTTTGTTTGAGTTCGCGAGAAACGTATTATTTTTACCATTCCTATTTGCTGAATGACATCCCCCTAACAGCTGCAAAAAAAGAAATCTCTCTCCTGTTGAGTTCACCACGGCTCAGCTTTTTAAATTCGAGATAAAATTCTTTCAGAGGTTTATTATTTATTCTTATGTATATGCATAGTTCGCATAGTTCAGGGGTGTCCAAACTTGGGAACTTTAACTTAACTTAACTTAACTTAACTTTATTGGATTTCTAGACCGCCCCTCTCTCAAAAGAGACTTGGGGCGGTGTACAGTCATATTAAAATAGTTGAACAGTAAATGTACATGTTATAAGTATACAATAAATAAATTAAACATAGGACTGGAGGAGGTAGTAGAAGTTCCCTGTACAATTTAGTTAAGTTAGATTAAAATTTTTTTAAAAATTTAAAAAAGTTAAAAACATTAACCTTAAAAGCTATCCCAAATAAAATATCCGCCAGGAGGTAAGAGTAGAACTATAAGTGGGCCAGGCCGGCTAGTCGGAACAGGTGAGTCTTAAGTTTTTGTCGGAAGGAGCGGAAGTCGGTGGTAGTTCTAATGTCGGGGGGGAGGTCATTCCAGAGGGTTGGGCCCATCACAGAGAAGGCCCTACTCCTGGGCGCCGCCCGTTGGCATTGCTTGGTGGACGGCACCTGGAGGAGTCCCTCCCTGTGAGAGCGAATTGGTCGCAGGGATGTATGTGGTAGAATGCGATCCCGCATGGCTGGGGAATTCTGGGAGTTGAAGTCCACAAGTCTTAAAGTTCCCAAGTTTGGACACCCCTGGCATAGTTACTATCCAGAGGCGGGTTTCACATACGTTTACCACCAGTTTGCTGCGCACTGACAATGTGAGCGTGTGTGCACATGCTCGCTTTGTGCGCATGCGCGCCTTCCATGCCTCTGCACGTCGCCCCGCATGCGCTTTGCTCATGTGTGGCTTGCACACATGCATGCGGCTTAGAAAAGGTGGCTAAATAGGACAACATAGAGCTGGGGTGGGTAGGTGGGGCCCACTGGTCACCACTACCGCTTTGCTTGAACCAGTCCGAACTGGCTGAATACCATCACTTTTACTATCATCATATTATATACTGACTATATTGTCAAACATGCTTAATCAGTTGATTTAAAAAAAATTAGAGGCTGCATTCAAACAAGCTTGTTTAGTATGAACAGGGTATGTCTAGTTTAATGGAAAGAAGGACTAGGGGAGACATGATAGCATTGTTCCAATATCTCAGGGGTTGCCACAAAGAAGAGGGAGTCAAACTATTCTCCAAGGCACCTGAGGGTAGAACAAGAAGCAATGGGTGGGAACTAATCAAGGAGAGAAGCAACTTAGAACTAAGGAGAAATTTCCTGACAGTGAGAACAATTAATTCGTGTGACAGTTTCCCTCTTGAAGTTTTGGGTGCTCCAACACTGGGGGTTGGAAAGTCATTTGTCTGAAATAGTATCGATTCTCCTGATTGTGTAGGAGGTTGGACTAGAAGACCTCCAAGGTCCCTTCCAGCTCTGTTATTCTGTTCTGACCATTTCTTGCAATCTAGCTCCTTCTTGCCCTTCTTTAACTCTGCCCTATGGTTCCCAAGTTGTTGGAAGTATCCAAAGCACATTTTCTCTTACCTCCACAATGAACTGATGTGTAGAATTCTCCTTAAAGAAGACCCTTTGTTCCCTCTTGTTTTGTTATGTTATGTTTTCTACTGAACCTGTATTAAGTGTATTAAGGTCTCAGTGAGTGGTGTAAAGCATTCCATTTGTTCCTTGCTTTGATCTGTTGGAAGAAATGTCCATCTGGGTTCAGTTCCAAGAGGGGAAAAAGACACTGGAAACATGGAGACTGCTTGGAAAGATGGTTTAAGGATGGACAGGAGCACATGGTTTGAGGTCCTGGGAAAAAAGGGAAGAGATGCGGAGAGTGTCCTGGTTTTATGCCCTCTCTGGGCTTTTGAATTTGAGCTTGTATTCTAATTGGTTGCCAGATTCCCATGGGGTCATGCAGGGGCAACTCTGTAGGCTGTGCTGAGTCCCAAGCTTGGTTGACTCTTGCTGGGTGATGACGTAATGAAAGGGCTTTGGGATTCCTATTATGGCTCTGCCTGAAGGAGGTAGATCTTTGTTATGTAGCATAGACTGGCCCAGGCCTTAATGGCCCATTGACAAAGGTGGGGGAGCTGAGTTTCCGCCTCCCTTTTAGGGGAAATATTTTGCCCTTTTATTATTTCCTAAAATATTTCATTCCTCTAGGAGAGGGGTGCGCGCTAACTCCCTACAGATCTAATGTGTGAGTTCATTTCAGTAACTAGATTTAGTGTGTTCTGTGAAGGTTATCATTATGTCAAAGATGAATACGTTGTCATACTGGGAAATAAATTGTCCAATCTGAGATCAGTAAGATTTCCCCCGCATCCCATAAAAAAGATGCAGCATCCGGCCTGAAATTCCCAGAGTTTAGGTGGGAAGTTAGTCTTTGTGAACGTGTTGCCTATGGTTTCAAAGTGTTGTCAACACTTTGAACACGTTGTGGAGGACAGACCTACCTGTATTTTTTGCAGTATAAGATGCACCTTTCCCCCTCCAAAAGAGCATGGAAATGTTGGTGCGTCTTATACACTGAATACAGCCATTTTTGGCCTCCTGAAGCCCCACCCCCGCATCCCATTTTTGCAAAAAATGGATCATTATTTGCAAAATTAGAAGTCTTTTTGCCTTCCCCACCCCCAGAAGCACTCTGTAGGCTTCAGCAGGGCTGGGGGAAGGCAAAAATGCTCCTGTTTTTGTCATTTTTTCACAAAAACAGAGACTTTTTTGCCTCCCCCCAGCCCTGCTGAAACCTGCAGAGTGCTCCTGCAGGCCAGGAAGGACTAAAACTTTTTTTTCTTACTTACCTCTTTAAAATCTTGGTGCGTCTTATACACCGGTGTGTCTTATAGTCCCAAAAATACGGTAACTGCACTACAGATGGCCTTTGACTTACAACCACTTGTTAAGTGACCGTTTGAAGTTACAACGGCACTGAAAACAGTGACTTATTTATCGTATGACTGTTTTTCACACAACTGTAGTTTTTCATGCAACCATGGTCATTTCTGGCTGCGACGGCTTCCTGCCACCCTCTGCCAGTGAAAACGGAGCCCGTGGGGGCTGCAGGCGGACATCACGAGCTCCGTTTTGGGCTGCGACGGCCTCCTGCAACCCTCTGACAGTGAAAACGGCTCCTGTGAGGGCTGCAGGCCACAACAGGCGCATCAGGGTTGTGTTTGACATTGGGGGGCCAAGGTGGGCATGGCCAGTGTTGGCCAGTATGGCTGGATATCACTTGTTTCAGGGCCATCTGTGGCGGCCCGAGTGCTGTGCAAGCAAAAACGGCCTCCCGAGCTCCGTTTTCGGCTGCAAGAGGCTCCTGCAACCCTCTGCCAGGGAAAATGGAGCTCCGTTTTTGCTGGCAGAGGGACCACGGTCTGGTCCTTCACTGTTTCCAGGTCGCCCAGTGGGCCAGATCTAAGCACCCTGCAGGCCAGATCCAGCCAGTGGGCTTTCAGTTTGACACCCCTGTTATAGATATCTTTCCCTTTAAAAAAAAACCCAACCAAATTAAACCTGACATATTTGATGTGAATCCAGCTGATAACAAAGATATGGGGAAAGTTTCATAAGTTACCTAAATTCAGTGACGTGCGGTGAGGTTTATGGCTGGTGAGGCTAGTGACATCATCAGGAAGGCGGGGAATGGGACCACGTGTGCTGGAGGCTCAGGCTGCCTCAGCCTCCAGCACACGTGATCCCATTCCCCACCTTCCTGAACGTGCTCCGCCGGCTCGCGCTCCGCAGTCCCCGAAAGCGACTGGGGAACGACGAGAACCTTCCTGCCTCTGCTGGACTTTGTGCAAGTCCAGCAGAGGCAGGAAGGTTCTCGTCGTTCCCCAGTCGCTTTCGGGGCTTCATCATCCGGGAGCGCCAACAACATTTCTGCCTCCACAGCTCCCGGGCGCGGCCGGGCGGATGTATATAATATTATAATATTGGCTCAACTGATAAGGAACAGAGCCCGTGGCTTAGTGGCTAATACAACTGCCTAATATGTAATACAGCCCAGGTTCAAATCCCAGTAAGGGTATGGCTAGCTGATGAGAGCTAATTAGCTCGAAATAGATCTACACTAGTCTCCCTTTATTTATTTATCAGTACAAATATAACACAAATATTATAATATTATATACTATTATTTCATGAAGAGAGGTGAGGCTCTGCCTCCCTTGCCTCCCCTGACTGCACGTCCCTGCCTAAATTACATAATTAAGTTCATCCTTTGCTCTCTTAAAGGGCAGGGGGTGTTACCATTCAGGGCATCCTTTTCCTCAGACTTAATTTCATTTATGAATTTTTGAGTCATTGTCCCCGTCCCCCCCAAACTTCATTTTTTCCCTCTCTGCTTTGATCATCCCTGGAAGAAACAAAGCTCGCACTTTTGCAGGATGTGATCGTGTCTCTTGTGTGCAACTGTTAATATATTTACAGATATCAGTTATCACATCAGTATTAAGACGGGAGATGTTCCAGGAGCCAGCTCAGATTCGAAGGTCTTGATCAAGCTGTACGGTGAGAAAGCAGACACCAAAAAGGAATTTCTGCTGGTTTCTGATAACGACTTAGGAAATTACTTTGAACGTAGCCGGATAGATATCTTTACTCTGGATACAATGGACATTGGCAAGGTAAGACGGATCTGGAATTACAATGTTGGGAGAAATGTCCTTCTGGGTTCAGTTCCAAGTGGGGAAAAAGACACTGGATCCATGGAAGTTGCTTGGAAAGAAGGTTTATTGATGATGGACAGGATCACATGGCTTCAGATCCTGGGCAAAAAGGATAGAGATGCTGAGAGTGCCTTGATTTTTATGCCCTCTGTTGGGCTTTGAATTTGAGTTTGCATTCTTATTAGTTGTCAGATTTCCATGGGGCCATGCAGGGGTAACTTTGTAGGTTGTCTTTTGAGTCCCAGGCTTGGTTGACTCTTGCTGGGTGATGATATAATGAAAGGGGCTTAGGGATTCCTACTATGGCCTGCCTGAAGGAGGTATATCTTTGTTATATAGAATTGATTGGCTCGGGCCTTAATGGCCCATTGACAAAGGTGAGGGGGTGAGTTTCTGCCCCCCCCCCCATTTAGGGGAAATATTCTGCCCTTTTAACATTTCCTAAAATATCTCATTTTCCTAGGACAGGGGTGGGTGCTAACTTCCTACAATGATGCAGAGTAAGAACTGACTGCTGGTTTGTTTTACTGAAAATTATTTTAAACAGCATTTCCCCCCCTGTCACAGTTTTTGAAAACCTGCACAGATATAGAGTAGGAGGTACGGGACCTGGTTCAATAGTAGGATGAATGAATGAAATTCAGTGAAATTCAGTGGCGTGAAAAGTATGTTTCTAAATTTAGGCAAGAAAAACCAAATGCACAGGTATAGAATAGGTGGTACCTGGCTCAATAGTAGTAACTGCTAGAGGGATCTTGGATTGGAGGAAACAATCAGTTGAATATGAGCCAGCCGTGGGCAGCAGCTGCCAAAAAGGCCAACGCAATCCTAAGCTGCATAAACAGAGGGATAGAATCAAGATCACGTGAAGTATTAATACCACTTTATAATGCCTTGGTAAGGCCACACTTGGAATACTGCATTCAGTTCTGGTCGCCACGATGTAGAAAAGATGTGGAGACTCTAGAAAGAGTGCAGAGAAGAGCAACAAAGAGGATTAGGGGACTGGAGATTAAAACATATGAAGAACGGTTGCAGGAACTGGGTATGTCTAGTTTAATGGAAAGAAGGACTAGGGGAGACATGATAGCAGTCTTCCAATATCTCAGGGGTTGTCACAAAGAAGAAAGAATCAAGCTATTCTCCAAAGCACCTGAGGGCAGGACAAGAAGCAATGGATGGAAACTAATCAAGGAGAGAAGCAACCTGGAACTAAGGAGAAATATCCCCAATGAGTGGAATGGTTTGCCTTCAAAAGTTGTTGATATTCCATCACTGAGGTTTTTAAGAAGAGATTGGACCGCTGTTTGTCTGAAATGGTATAGGGAAGAGCTGTCAAACTCCCGGCCCATGGGCCGGATGCGTCACGCACTGGCCATGCCCACACCCGGTTTAGCGAAGGGAGAAAAAGTCCAGGTACATCATGTGACGCTACCACGACAATGTGAGTTTGACACCCCTGATATAGGGTCTCCTGTGTGAACAGTGAGTTGGACTAGAAGAGCTCCAACTAGGTAATGTAGGCATCTCCCTACCAGCACTGATGATGTAATTAAGTTGGGTAATGAAACGTCTGCAAAAAAACAACCAAGCTCAGAGAGCACCAAGGACCCCTCATTTCAACCCCGAACTACAAATATTCCGCTAGTTAGCCCAGGACTAGCATGAAATGTTGATACAGTGATGAAAGCCAATAAAGCTACTTGTTTTACCAACTCAGATGCCCTTGATGTGTCACCACAGCAATGAACTCTTAAAAAGATATACACACTATTCTTCTTTCCTCCCTTCCTTCCTTCTACTGTCTTTGCTTAAGATCCTTCGGATTCTAATCGGGCACGACAACGTGGGCCTCCAAGCAGGCTGGCACCTTGGTAGCGTTCAAATTACCATCCCTGTCCATGGCAAGATGTACAACTTCCCATGCAACCGATGGCTTGACAAAAATGAAGCTGACGGGAAGGTAGAGATTGAGGCCTATCCCAGTGAAATCATGGAGATTGAGAAATGTAAGGAATGGTGTGTGTTTGTTTGTTTGTTTGTTTATCTATATCTGCATCAGTATCTCTATATCGCTATATCCCCATCCCTCCCTCTCTCTCCATCCAATCAACCATCCAATCGTTTGTCTATCTAGTCTCTTTATCATCTCTATATCTATCTACATCCATCCATCCATCCATCCATCCATCCATCCATCCATCCATCCATCCATCCATCCATCTATCTATCTATCTATCTATCTATCTATCTATCTATCTATCTATCTCAATCCACCCATCCAATCATCTATCTCTCTAGTCTCTCTATCATCTCTATATCTATCTCCATCCATCCATCCATCCATCCATCCATCCATCCATCCATCCATCCATTTATTCTATCCCCCCTCTCTTATTTACACACACACACACACACACACACAGGTAAAGGTTCCCCTCATACATATGTGGTAGTTGTTCCCGACTGTAGGGGCCGCTGTTCATCTCCATTTCAAAGCTGATGAGCCAGCACTGTCCGAAGATGTCTCCGTGGTCATGTGGCCAGCATGACTAAATGCCGAAGGCGCACGGAACGCTGTAACCTTCCCACCAAAGTGGTCCCTAAAATAGCTGCAGTACTGCATTCTAACCACTACACCACCACAACTCTTTCAAATATATACGGTATTTTTTGGAGTATAAGATGCACCTTTTTCCCTCAAAAAAGAGGCTGAAAATCTGAGTGTGTCTTATACACTGAATACAGCATTTATGCCCTCCTGAAACCCTGCCTCTTCATCAAAATGGCAGTGGAGAGCCTTTAGGAGGCTTCCGGAGTGCTCCTGGGGGCTGGGGAGGGCAGAAATGAGCGGAAAATGGGCCATTTTTGCTCAATTTTGCCCCCCCCAGCCCCCAGGAGCACTCTGCAAGGCTCCTAAAGGCTATGCATGCTCTTTTTTCTGACAAAAACCAGGACCATTTTTGGGAAAAATTGGGCGTTTTTTGCTCGTTTTCGGGTCCCCCACCCCCAGGAGCACTCTACAAGCCTCCTAAAGGCTATTCATGCCCGTTTTTTGGTGAAAAACAGATGCACCTTTTTCCCTCAAAAAGAGGCTGAAAATCTGAGTGTGTCTTATACACTGAATAAAGCATTTTTGGCCTCCCGAAACCCTGCCCCTTCATCAAAATGGCCGTGGAGAGCCTTTAGGAGGCTTCCAGAGGGCTCATGGGGGGCTGGGGAGGGCAGAAATGAGTGGGAAACGGGCCATTTTTTGCTCATTTTTGGGCCTCCCCACCCCCCAGGAGCACCCTATAAGCCTCCTAAAGGCTATGCATGCCCTTTTAAAAAACCGGGCCCATTTTCGTGAAAAACGGGTCATTTTTGGGAGGTCTGCAGAGTGCAAAAACTTTTTTAAAAAGTTTTCCTCTTCAAAAACGGTGCGTCTTATACTCCGGTGCGTCTTGTACTCTGAAAAATATGGTATTTGGAAAGATACAGAATACTCCCATAGCAACTCTTTAAAACAGCTGTGACTTTCCCCTGGCTTTCCACCACTCTTCATAGCTGCAGTCTCATTTTGCAAAAGGTCCATTTTGGTTTAAAGCGTGGCAGTGTGAAGTGCAGGAAATCAGCAGTCCAGGCAGTTCACATGAATATAGGTTTATTGCAGGGGTGTCAAACTCAATTTCATTGAGGACCGCATCAGGGTTGTGTTTGACCTCAGGGGGCCAGATGGGTATGGATGGGGTGGGTGTGGCCAGTTTGGGCATGGCCAGATTGACGTCACTCGTGACCCGAGCGGGGCTGGGGGGGATCCTCCTGCAGCTCTCTGCCAGCGAAAGTGGATAGTCCTTCACTATTTCCAAGGCGGCCACACGGGCCAGATCTAAGCACCCTGTGGGCCAGATCCGGCCCGCGGGCCTTGAGTTTGACACCCCTGGTTTATTGTATGCTAATGTTCTTTACAAGAATCTGAACTACTAATGGTCAAAACAAATTGGTGGGAGATAAGAGTCAGCGGAATTCAAGGTGTGCTGTACTTACCGTATTTTTCGGAGTATAAGATGCAACTTTTTCCCTCAGAAAAGAGGGTGAAAATTTGGGTGCGTCTTATACAGTGAATACAGCATTTTTGACTACCGAAACCCCACCCTCTTTGCAAAAATGGACGTGCAGAGAGTTTGGGAGGCTTGCGAAGTGCTCCTAGCGGCTGGAGAGGGCAAAAAACGAGCAAAAAACCCAAGCCGGTTTTGCCCCCCCCAAGCCCCCAGGAGCACTCTGCAAGTCTCCCAAAGCTCTGCATGCCCTTTTTTGGGGCTCGTTTTGTCCCCCCAAGCCCCCAAGAGCACTCTGCAAGCCTCCAAAGCTCTGCAGAAAGCGAGGCATGCAGAGGGTTTGGGAGGCCTGCAGAGTGCAAAACCTTTTTTTTTTTTAAATGTGCTTCTTCAAAATCATGGTGCGTCTTATAGTCCGGAAAATACGGTAGCTCTCCTAGGTTACGAAGGGACTCGAGACTGATGACATGTTTGACACCTCCCTCTGGCTCGGCCTGGTCGTCTCGTACAGGCAAAAAGATGCTGCGGTTGGAATCCCTGCAAACTCCAGAACATCTTTTCACCTTTGAATGTTAATTTTTCTTCTGATTGACATCTGCTCTGCTCTCTGAACAAACTAGAAAAATTAAGGGGTGCCTAAAGCAAGGGGAGAAGGGAGGGGGAAAGATAGAAACCTTTATAATTGTGGAAAGACTTTGAACTCAGGCTCTGAATTTCTGCGCACCGTTTTAATTATTCTCGGCTTCGTTTCTCTCTCTCCTGCTTTTAACCAAGTGATCAACTACGAGGTCTGCACTGTTACTGGAGATGTGCGGAATGCAGGCACCAATGCAAAAGTCTTCCTCCAGGTTTATGGCGAGCTGGGTAAAACGGAGGTACTGATTTTGAAGAACAGGTCCAACAACCATGAACGGGGAGCCTCGGAAAAATTCAAGGTATGCTCTCATTAGGATCACGAGGGAATTCTAATATCCATTCACAAAGATCCCGAGAAACAAAATATTGGAATAGCTGCAAAGTTTGGAGATTTGGTGCAACGTCTTCAGAAATTTGTCTTTACCTGTACATGTTTCCCATTACAATCTAAGATGATGGGTGCCCAACCTTTTGGGTTGCCTGGACCACACTGAGCGAAGAGGCATTGTCTTGGGCTACGTATAAAATATATAACACGGTTTCATAATATAAAATCACTTAAAGTTGCCAGGTTGGAGACCCCTGATCTAAGAGAAGGTCACATAGAAGGTCAATCCAGGGTGCAACCCAATGAGCAAATTACTTAAGTACAGGTAGCCCATTTGTTTTTGTTGGAGAGTGAGACATTTGGGAAGTGAGATTTGCCCCATCTTATAACCTTTCTTGCCACAGTTGTTAAGTGAATCCCTGCAGTTGTTCAGTTAGCAACAAGGTTGTTATGTGAGTCTTGTTAGGGTTCTAAATACCATGCAGAAATAAATCATTGTCCAAGGCAAAACATCCTTAAAGGTCCAATTTATTCTACAGGCATGTTAGCACGGCTATGGAAAATTCCAACTCTGAATTACATCCTGTGGGTTCACCCAGTTGAAAGTTCATGATCTATCCCCACACCCACAAATCCATCACATGTTCCAATCATCATTTTCCACGCTGGCATCTACACCCCTCTGGTTCCGGTCAGGTGTCGAGGTGCGGAGACAAAAGATGACCTTGGCTTCTATAAAAGAATGTCAACAATCCATTCTACAATCCTACTCCTTTCTATTCCCCCCTCCCAACCACTACACTACTAAAACACATAGGAAATTATAAGAAAGTGTGGCAGGCCAAAGATCCTAAAAAGAACATAACTACAGGCCTGACAGTCTGGCTTTCCCATCGACTTTGTGTTGGAATTCATTGTTGGAATATATTTCTATGCAACAACTACAGTAGTATTTAGCCAGTAGACAGCAGTGTTTACAAGTTTGGATTTATGGTATATACCCTATGCTCTTTCGTTCCAAATAAAATTTCCTGTTTCCTATTACAGTTATATAGTTGAGCAGTAAATCACATGGTGACTGTACTCTCTGTTTTCTCCTAAACAGACTTTCTAACACTTTGCTTGTCAGGTGATTGCAAAAGGTGATCACCTGACCCTAGGACACTGCAACCATGTTAAATATGAGTCTGTTGCCAAGCATCCGAATTTTGATGAGATGATCAGGGGGATGCTGTTGTAAGTGTGAAAAACACTCATATGTCACTTTTTTCAGTGTTGCTGTAACTTTGAATGGTCAGTAAATGTTGTAAGTTAAGGACTACCTGTAGATCCCCAAAGATGTTGAAAAAAATTCCTAACAGTATAGGAGTAATTACCCTGTAAGATGGTGGCTTTCTTTCATTATGGAAGCTACACAGCCGTCTAGTCAAGATGCTTCAATTTGGATTCCAGCGTTGAGTAAGTTGGACCCTGGAACCTTGAGTCCTTGTAAGACCTGTAAGTAGACCTTTCTAAGCAGGGATGCCAAAGAGGTAAATTCAGAGCAATGGTAGGTTCCAGCCGGTACGCCCTGGTAAGGTCATATGGGTGGCAGCAGGGAGTAGCGGCCACTGTACCGGAACGGTCTTTTGGAGGCCCCTCCCTCCCTCATTCCTTACCTCTATTTCAGCTAACCAAGGCATTTGTGCACATGCGCGCAGTGTACGACGCCTGTGTGACCTCCGCCGAGTAGCTGGAGCGTCGCAGGGTGGTGGGTGCACATGCGTGCACAGTGCTCGCGCCCTTGTTGGATGCCCGGCCCCGTTGCAGCTTACCGGTTGTGATGGGATCCAGAACCCACCACTGATTCAGAGGATGAATTCCACCACAGAGCTATGCTTCATATCCCCAGGTTTATGGTTACCATATTGTTCCAAAATTAAATGGCTATGATTCTGCTTGGGAAATGTCAATATTATCCAAAAAAAAGGTTCCCATACCACATTAAGATCAGGAGTTGGCGGCTTGCTATGGACTAGAGGTAGTCCTGACTTACAGCCATTCATTTAGTGACAGCTTGAAGTTGCGACAACACTGAAGAAAAGTGACTTATGACCATTTTTCACACAACCGTTGCCACATCCCCATGATCGCGTGATTAAAATTAGGATACTAGCATGTATTTCTGATGTGTCGCGAGGTCATGTGATCATCTTTTGCGACCTGACAAGCAAAGTCAAGTCAAGTCAGTTTCACTTAACTACAGTGTTACGCACGTAAAAATTGCAGGGATTCCCTTAACAACTGTGGCAAGTAAGGTCGTAAAATGGGGCAAAACTCACTTCACAACTGCCTTGCTTAGCAACAGAAATTTTGGGCTCAGTTACAGTCGTAAATTGAAGACCGCTGTAATAAGATTCAACTTTACTTAAAGAGCTGCTTTAAGATGCTGTAGATACCATGTTTTCCCGAAAACAAGACCCAACCGCAAAATCACCCTTAGCATGATTTTTCAGGATGCTTGTAGAATAAGCCCTACCCCCAAAATAAGCCACAGTTAAGATTGTGAGCCCGATAGATACATTTAGTACTGTAACAAGGTAAAGGTTCTCCTTGCACCTATGTGCTAGTCGTTCCCGACTCTAGGGGGCGGTGCTCATCTCTGTTTCTAAGCCGAAGAGCCAGTGCTGTCCAAAGACATCTCCGTGGTCATGTGGCTGGTATGACTAAATGGCAAAGGTGCACAGAACGCTATTACCTTCCCACCAAAGGTGGTCCCAATATTTTTACTTGCATTTTTACGTGCTTTCGAACTGCTAGGTTGACAGAAGCTGGGATAAGTAATGGGAGCTCACTCCGTTATACGGCGCTAGGGGTTCGAACCGCTGAACTAGTACTGTATTGGTACTGTATTTCCCTGGAAATAAGCCCTAACCACAAAATAAGCCCTAATGTGACCTTTGGAGCATAAATTAATATAAAACCCAGTTTATTTTCAGGGAAACATGGGTAGATGCAAACTTTTGTCACCTGTGCATTCTGAAACATCTCTTTGAAAACAAATCAGAATTGATTTAGAGCAGTGGTTCCCAGTGTGGGGCCCAGGCCCCACAGGGGGGCAATTTGATTTTTTAATGGGGGCAATTTGAACCTTGTTTAAACCAAGTTAATGGCCTTTTAGGCTTCCTCCACGTAAGTAGAGTTCACTTTTTGAGTAAAGTAAGAATTACCATATTTTGGGGTATAAGACGCACTGAACTATAAGACCGCGCCAAGGTTTTGAAGAGGCAAATTTTTAAAAAAAGTTTTTGCACTCTGCAAACCACCCAAAACAGCCATTTTTTTCACAAAAACAGGCCCATTTGTTTTAAAAAAGGACATGAATAACCTTTAGGAGGTTTATAGAGTGCTCCTGGGGGTTGGGAGGGGCAAAATTGAGCAAAAACAGGCCCATTTTTTGCTCATTTCTGCCCTCCCCAGCTCCCAGGAGCACTCTGAAAGCCTCCTAAAAGCTATGCACGGCCATTCTGATGAAGAGAGCAGGGTTTCGGGAGGCCAGAAATGATATATTCAGTGTATAAGACACGCCTAGATTTTCAGCCTCTTTTTTGAGGGAAAAAGGTGCTGTTAGGGATGTAACCCTAGGCTTGGCTTGGCAATGTATATAAGCTATGATTGTAACAAATGTATCTGTTACTTTAAATGCTAAAGAGATGTAATTGGCTTGTTACTTCAAGCAGCCATAAGAGGGAGCCAGAATGACTGTTAGCTCTCTGTTTGTTAGACGCTGATCGGTGTATTGTGAGGTACTGTGGTTTGCTACTGTTAGCTGTTTTGTGTGCTAGACTGACTGTTTGATAACTGAATGACTGAACAGTGTATGACTTGGACTGTTAACCGGACTCTGAATACCTCTATATTTCCACATAGTAAACTACTATATTTTATACTATTCGGTGTTCCTGTATGCTGGTTTGTGCGTGTTCTTCCATACCACTCTCATTACGCTTCTCTGCACACTCGCTCTCCTAACGGGGAGCTTACTTACTTAACAGGTGCGTCTTATACTCCGAAAAATATGGTATATGTCACAGGGGGTGGGGGCATCAGGATTTTAGAGATGCTTAGGTGGGGCATGGCCAAAAAAAGATTGGGAACCACTGATTCATAGGATTTTTGGTAACCGGGTAGCATGAGAAAACCTCTGCTCCAGGCTTGTCTTAGCCACAAATTCATTAATAGGCAATAGCCATACCGCAAACTTCCTTTCTATGCAGTAATCTGCGCTATAAAGTAAAAATTCTTCATTAACAGGATTAATGAGTTAGTGGTGTGCAACACTCTTTTAAAAAAATATTGAAACAATATTTTACCGCTCCCATTTATTATCCCTGTTAAAGATAGGAGCTGTTGATGTTGGCAGGATCTATAAGATCCGAATTGGCCACGATGGGACAGGCTTCGCAGATGGGTGGTTCCTGGAAAATGTCGTCATTAAAAAAATGGTGACAAAGACCAGCGAGCATGACAAAAAGAAGAAAAAGAAGAAAAAGAAACCCCTGGAAGAGGAAGAAGAAGAGGAGATGAACCAGCCAAATCCTATGGAGGTTTATAATTTTGTAGCCCATCGTTGGCTGGCAAGGGATGAAGAGGATAAGGAACTGGTTGTGGAGTTGACACCAGAAGTGGGATCTGAGCTTGAAGGTGAATGGAGAATCATCAGTTTTACATTAAGGCAGGAAAAATCAAAGTTATAAGTCAGTGGTGGGATTCAAATGTTTTAATACTGGTTTTGTAGGTATGGCTTGGTGGGTATGATGTGGCATGGCTTGATGGGCGTGGCGTGGCTTGGTGGGCATGACAGGGGAAGGATACTGCAAAGTCCCCATTTCTACCCCACTCCAGGGGAAGGATACTGCAAAATCCCCATTTCTACCCCACTCCAGGGGAAGGATACTGCAAAGTCCCCATTTCTACCCCACTCCAGGGAAGGATACTGCAAAGTCCCCATTTCTACCCCACTCCAGGGGAAGGATACTGCAAAATCCCCATTTCTACCCCACTCCAGGGGAAGGATACTGCAAAATCCCCATTTCTACCCCACTCCAGGGGAAGGATACTGCAAAATCCCCATTTCTACCCCACTCCAGGGGAAGGATACTGCAAAATCCCCATTTCTACCCCACTCCAGGGGAAGGATACTGCAAAGTCCCCATTTCTACCCCACTCCAGGGGAAGGATACTGCAAAATCCCCATTTCTACCCCACTCCAGGGGAAGGATACTGCAAAATCCCAATTTCTACCCCACTCTAGGGGAAGGATACTGCAAAATCCCCATTCCCTCCCCATCTCACCAACCTGCTTTCCACCTCCATTCTCCTGCGCAGGGCAACAAAAGAAGACCCAGCCAATCAGCTGGGAGTCGGGAGGCAGAGAATAGATTGGGGGTGAGGCCAGCCTGTTCTCCGAACTACTCAAAACTTTCGCTACCGGTACATCAGAACCTGTCAGAACTGGCTGAATACCACTTCTGGTATAAGATTAGGCAAGACCTGGCTCAAAAACAGCGCAAGAGGGACCTTGAAGTCTTGGTGGATGATCCCTTAAATATGAGCCAGCATTGTGTGGCAGCAGCCCAAAAAGCTAATACAATCCTGCGTTGTATAAATAGAGACATAGAATCAAGATCACGTGAAGTACTAACACCACTTTATAAAACCCTAGTAAGACCACACCTGGAATACTGCGACCAATTTTGTTCACCATACTATAAAAAAGACGTTTAGACTTTGGAAAAAGTTCAGAGAAGAGCAACTAAGATGATCGAAGGCCAAGAGACTAAAACAGATGAAGAATGGCTGTGGGATTTGGGTTTGGCTAGTCTAAAGAGAAGAAGGATGATTGCAGTATGATTGTAGAATTTCAGTAGTTGAGGGGCCGCCACAAAGAAGAGGGAGGGGTCAAATTATTCTACAAAGCACTGGAGGGCAGGATAAGAAACAATGGTTGGAAACTAAATAAAGAGAGAAGCAACCTGGAATTAAGGTGAAACTTCTTAACAGTGAGGACAGTTAACCAGTGGAACAGCTTGCCTCCAGAAATTGTGGGTGTTCCATCACTGGAAATTTTTTAAGAAGATAGTAGACAGCCTCTTATCTGAAATAGCATAGGTCCATGATGGCGAATCATGGATATGAGCCATATCTGAGGGCATGCAAGCCTCCGGAGCCTGTGGATGGCGAAAAACAGGCCCTATGGGCTACCGGAAGTTCTGAGGCTTGGGGGGGGGGAGCATGGGGGGGGGTTGTGCATGCATGCATGGGAGGGTTGTGCATTGCCTTATGTGTGTGGGCATGCACGCGTGTCCTTTTGGCACCCGAACAGAAAAACATTCGCCATCACTGGTGTAGGCTCTCCTGCTTGAGCAGGGGGCTGGACTAGAAGACCTCCAAGGTCCCTTCCTGATTCTATTCTATTCACCCATCTCCTCCCACTTATGACTGTATGACTATTACTTTGTTGCTTGTATTTGTACGATTTATATTGATTGTTTCCTAGTATGATTTGATTGCTTATTTGTACCCTATGACTATCATTAAGTGTTGTACCTTATGATTCGTGATGAATGTATCTTGTCTTTTTGTGTACACTGAGAGCGTCTGCACCAAAGACAAATTCCTTGTGTGTCCAATCACACTTGGCCAATAAATAATTCTATTCTATTCTATTCTATTCTATTCTATTCTATTCTATTCTATTCTATTCTAGTCTAGTCTAGTCTAGTCTAGTCTAGTCTAGTCTAGTCCAGTCCAGTCCAGTCCAGTCCAGTCCAGTCCAGTCCAGTCCAGTCTCATAATCTGACTTTATGACCATATGCTAGCATAACCAACTTTAGGGAAGTGTTCTTTAACCTGGCACTGTTCAGTCTAGAAAACCTACCGTAAATTGAACGCATTTGGAAATCACCATGCAAAAGGGAAGGTACCTGTAGGGTTGTGGTGCAAAATGTATGACCTGCTTGTACCTCTTTTCTGGTCCCCAAAAGCCCCAGGAGAGGGAGGGGGCAAAGGAAAAAAAAAGGATTCTTTGTTGGTGGTCGAGTGCAGTTAAGGGACAAAAAGATAGTTGTTGCTGTTGATGAGGACAACAGAATAGCAGAGTTGGAAGGGTCCTTGGAGGTCTTCTAGTCCAACCCTCTGCTCAGGCAGGAAACCCTTTACCATATCAGACAAATGGTTGTCCAATCTATTCTTAAAAACATGGAGCATACACAATTTCTGGAGGCAAGTTGTTCCACTGATTAATTGTTCAATTGACTGTCAAGAAATTTCTTCTCCGTTCTAGGTTGGTTCTCTCCTTGATTAGTTTCCATCCATTGCTATTTGTCTTGCTTTCAGGTGGTTTGGAGAATAGGTTGACCCCCCCCCCTCTTCTTTGTGGCAGGCCCTCAAATATTTTGACTTCAGTTTGAAGTCCTTTCATGCCCACACAAAGGTATCTAAGTCCAGACTTCTGACTATAATCTGTTACCAATTTGCCTTGATCGTTAGTTGTTCAGATTCCTGTTCAGAAGAAGAATGGAACAAAGCTTTATTCATTCGAAGGACCCTGCTTCCTGAGTTCTTTCCCCTGACCTGATATTCTTTAGATGCTCGTAGAAATTACATGGAGAAGTCAATGTAGAAAAAGGAGGAAAAAGGAGGATGCTCTTGAAGTCAAACTTAGGATCCTAAGCATGAGCTGTAAGACAGGGGTCATGAACCTTTTGGGCCTCAGGACCACTAAATTCATAATTTTAAATCCCGCGGACCACTAATATGATCTGACTAATGATTGGCTGGGTGGGCATGGCCAGGTGGTCATGTGACCGGGTGAGTGTGGCCAACTCAATGCCACTCATGTCGAGAGGTGCCTTGCCAGCCTCTACTCGCCACTCCTCGCCTGCCCGCCCGGGCTCCTCAAGGCCCCAACAGGAAGGAGTTGTTGGAGCTAAGCAGCCACCACGAGAAAGAGTTGGCAAAACAGCTGGCTCAGTTCAAATCGGATCTGACCGAGAAGGAGGCTCAGCAGAAGCACCTCACTGAGGAATATGAGCATAGGCTTTCCAAGGGGAGGGAAGACTTGTGGGAGTGCAAGGCCAGGTACCGGCGCCTGGAGGCTCAGTGGGCTGAGATGGTCAGCCAGTTTCAGGCCATGATGCAGTCCCACTGGAACAAGACCCTCTGGCTCTTTGCCACCAGCAGCTCTTCCCTCCAGCCTTCGCCCAAAGCCCCACACCAGGAGGCCGAAGCAGACCCCAAGTCGGAATTTGTGTCCCCCTCTGACCCGCACAAAAAGACCCCGAAGGGGGAGAATCTCTGCAGGAACACAAACGTTCATTGCATATATCTGGCTCAGGGGTCGTAGTTTGAGGACCCCTGATTTAGTGCAATATAAAAAATACGAATAATGTGTTTTATTATTAATTTTCTTATCTCAACCTGTGTCTTTCCAATAATAGTGTAGTCCTATTTCTTTTGTCATTTGTGGAATTAGTCTTCTGGTTATTTCCTTAATCAAATTTGTTTGGACTTCTCTTCGCAACTTGTTGCTTGTTACATATCTTGTAAAATCTCGAAACCCTCCATCAGCTTCTTTAATCAGCTTATCTTTGGTTATCAGTAGTGTTTTGGTCAAAGTTTCTCTCCTTAAGTCTATCCATCCTTCTCTTTTTTCTTCTTCTATACCTTGAAATCTGTAGTAAAGCACCTTTCCATCTAACTTCCCTTTCCTTGTTCCACTCTTTCCATCTCCAACTACACTCAGTTCACTGTCAATATCCATGGTTATCTTGCCTCTTTGTTCATTTTTCCCTTAGGTTTTTAGGACTCTAGCCTCCACTTTTTTCATTTGCTGGAATCTTCCATTTTTCCATCAGGTTTTACCACATTTAAATTTATATTTTCAATATTTTCCCATCTCTTCTCAATTCTCTCTGTTGTTTCTAATAATTTTTGAATTCCAAACATAATCTGTTGTAATGTTATGGTTTCTTTTTGAAATCGTGCCATCCTTCCAATTAGTAAACACTACCTCTCTAGTTTAAAAATAAATCTTTGTTGTCACTTCTTTCCAGCTACCAACAAGCATCCAAAGAGCTGCATAAACAACCCATGCTCTTCTCTATAAACCAGCTGAAGTCTTTGAAGTGCAAGGTCAAAATGATCAAAAGGGAAAAAGAAAAAGCAATGTTTCCAGGTCTCAACCTCCAACCTCCAAGTGGCAGTGTAACTTCTTTTCCCTCTAAGATTACTACCCTCTTTATATTCCTTTTATATCTTCTTTATGTTTAGAAGAAATGAAGTTCTTAAATGAAACAAAATAAAAAGAAATAATCCATCCCAACCAGTATTGTAGAAATAAAGGAAAAGATTTAATCCATAGGTAAAAAAAAGAAATAGAAGAAGAAAATCTGATACTTTTACTTTAAAAAGTAAAAAATGTTCACAAAACTTCCATCAATAGAAAAAAATAAAATAAAAAGATAACACACTGTCCAATAATGCTTAATTTCACCGCTTGTTTCCTTTTCTTTACCAGTTTAATTTAACTTCAATCTTTTTTGGGCAGTCTTTTATAAAAATAAGATTTCCTCACCAGATGGACACATGTTCTCCTTCCGCTTTCCTCCTGTTGCGGAGCTGTCCCGACTTCAGCAGCTTGAGGGTGTGCTTTTTGTCGCCGACAAGAAGAGATTCTCTTGGATCAAAGACGTACTCTTCCCTGTCACCGTCTCTTCGGGACGGTTTAGGTCTAGAAGTACCGTCCAGCAGCAAAAGTGTCGACCGCGATCTCGGAGCTCCGAGGTCGCACGTTGTACCGTCGTGACGTCAGCTCCTTTTTCCCTTAAAACACTAATTAAATTTAGTTAAAATTAGAACATTATGTTAAAAATGTAGTGATAATGATAGAGTTAGGTAAATAATTGATAATGATAACAATGTATACATATGTATTGGTTTGATAAGAGGAAATTTGGTATAAATTTTAAATGGTGAAAAAAGGGGAAAAAGTAAGATAAACTTAGTCAAACTATTGTTAAGTAAATGACTGATAATGATAATAATGCAATAATTTGTATTGACACAATAAAAGGGAAAATGGATATAAATTGTAAACAATGATTAAGAAAAGAGGTCTAAAAAAAAAAACAAATAATTTTTCTGCGGACTACCAAAATTATATTCGTGGACCACCAGTTGATTTCTTAGTCCTAAGAAGTCGCTGACAAGACCATCCTCCACACCAACCCCTTCTCAGCATGAGAAAAGGAACTGGAGAGAAAAAATTGCTGTACACCCTTGATCCAACTGTTCTACTTAGCCACCGTCTATTTTGGTTTCAGGCAAAGGAGGCAGCTCTTCTGACCCAGGCTTCCCGAGAGAGCATGAAACAAACTCCTTGTCCCGACAAAAAACCCTTTTGTTAATTTACTGTGAATTCTGCTCAGTCCCATCCAGCAAAATCTTTCGAGGGAGGATTTACAGTCACAGACCTTATCTGGCTTGGAGAGCTGCCAGGCCGATCTCTGCAAAACTTGGCAAGAAGCCTCGGAGAGTCACGAACCAATTAAGCGAATTAATTGTCTCCTGCAAACTCCACTCCCCTTTCGCTCCTCTTTTATTTCCTCTGGGGGGGGGCATTCATCATCCACCTGTGGCTTTACTCCCAAGTTGACCCCTGTTCTTTAGCTGTTCCCTTCGTCTGGCAACTCTGCGCATGCACACACTGGGAACAGGCTCCAGCTGTTCGTCTACCTCCCTGATGTCCGACTCCGAAGGCAGCTGATAGGTGGCATACAGCTCTGGCCCTCTCTCTGCCTCCGACACAGAGACCTCCTGAGAGCCTCCCCCAGACTCCAGGACTGGCCCATTCTCTTCCCCAACCTCCTCACTGTCCGAATCTGCTGCCAGCTCCCCTGGCTGCTGGCAGGCCACAACAGCAGCTTCAGGAATAAAGCATCAGTGAACTGAACTCATAAAAGGGCTCAGCTTATTACACTGTTTTATGGTGAAAGAAACCAGATTTTCAGCCAAAATAAATAAATAAATGCCTGAAGGCCATTTGATTGACATATTAATAATTTACATTTTCCGTAGCAAACACCTACGAAGTCCATGTTATAACTGGGATGATATGGGGAGCTGGTACCGATGCCAATGTGTACCTGAGCATCTATGGTGAAAGGGGAGACACTGGGGAACGTCATCTGAAGTACTCAAATCATCTGAACAAGTTTGAAAAGCAACAGGTAAGCAGCCAAATAACAGAACTCCAAAGGATTTGCTCCATATAGAAAAAGCTGCTTTAAAACAAACTGTCAAACCACTGTTGAGATTGACAGGAACTGTTCATAATCTCTGGAGGAAACCTTGGATTCATTTGTCTGTGGAGACCCTCAATCACCCCAGTCATGGTTGTCCCAAAGGTGCTTTTCCAAAAGGCAACTGGACTTGTCCCCATCCCCCTCTTATATATACTAACTGATGAACCGGCATTACTCGGGTATTTATAGATGTCGAAGCATTTGTCTGACAGGGAGACATTTGTCTGACAGGGGCCTTTCTTCCCCCTACTCCCATGCCTATCATCCCTGCCCTCTCCCTTCCCCCTCTCCTGTGCTCCTCTTTCCCACCTCCGACCTGTCTACAATTAGGCTCTCCCTTCTCCCTCCCATGACATCGCAAACAATTGCCACTCTAGGACGCCACACTCTCTCTCCTTAACGGCCAGGCATTCCAGAGTTATGCTGGAACCCACAGACACAGACTTACCCACACCCACCCATCAGGGGTGTGTTACCCACCCAGTATCTGTGTCCAGAAGGTAGGTCATCTGTGTACCTAGTTTGGTTGAAATTGCTCGAGGTGCTCCAGAGTTATGCTGGAACATACATACATACAGACTGTTTTATATATAGAAAGAACGAAAGAAAAGAAAGTATATATGTATATATATATAAGAGAGAGAGAGAGAGAGAGACAGACAGACAGACAGACAGACAGACAGACAGACAGACAGACAGACAGACAGACAGAAGATAGATATGTTTTGCAGTCATCTGGTTGTTATGACTGCAAGGAATATAAATCCTTCCATCCCCCACCATTCAGCCAGGGCTGTGCCTTCTCAGTGTCATTGTTTTCAATAAATGTTCTTTAAAAAGAAACATACAGTCTGCTTTGCTCGGTTAGGATAATTAGTTTGTTGCTCACCACAGAAAGAAAAGGCTGGAACAATTGTCTCTCACATCAGTATTTACACAGGTATCAAAATTGTTTTCGTAAAAGCTAACAAGTCCCTTCCGTAATTACCTGTAGTCATTTTCTTCGGTAGTCACCCTTAAAGATAAGATTATACCAACGCTCCAATATATTATTCATTCAAAGATTCCTAGAAGTATACCCAGAACAGTAGTGGGTTCCGGATCCCGTCGCAGCCGGTACACTGTGTACGGGGCTGGGCGTCCTTGTTGGGCATGCTCGCTGTGCATGTATACCCACACTATCGCCCTGTGACACCCAGATGCTCGGCGGAGGTTGCTCAGATGCCACATGCTGTGCGCACATGTGCAATTGGCCCATATGCATCAAAAACAAAGAACACGGTCGGGCGTTCTTTAACGAGCCACCATTCCAGTACATTGGCCCCTGCTCCCAGCTACCACCGGTACGCCCGTACTGGACCGTACCATCCAGGATTCACCACTGATGCAGAATTATTACTGTGAAAGGGATCTTGGAGTCCTAGTGGACAAGCATTTAAATATGAGCCAGCAGTGTGCAGCAGCTGCCAAAAAAGCCAACACAGTTCTAGGCTGCATCAACAGAGGGATAGAATCAAGATCATGTGAAGTGTTAATACCACTTTACAAGGCCTTGGTAAGGCCACACTTGGAATACTGCATTCAGTTTTGGTCGCCACGATGTAGAAAAGATGTGGAGACTCTAGAAAGAGTGCAGAGAAGAGCAACAAAGATGATTAGGGGACTGGAGACTAAAACATATGAAGAACGGTTGCAGGAAATGGGTATGTCTAGTTTAATGGAAAGAAGGACTAGGGGAGACATGATAGCAGTGTTCCAATATCTCAAGGGCTGCCACAAAGAAGAGGGAGTCAAACTATTCTCCAAAGCACCTGAGGGTAGAACAAGAAGCAATGGGTGGAAACTAATCGAGGAGAGAAGCAACTTAGAACTGAGGAGAAATTTCCTGACAGTGAGAACAATTAATCAGTGGAACAGCTTGCCTCCAGAAGTTGTGAATGCCCCAACACTGGAAGTCTTTAAGAAGATGTTGGATAGCTATTTGTCTGAAACGGTATAGGGTTTCCTGCCTAGGCAGGGGGTTGGACTAGAAGACCTCCAAGGTCCCTTCCAACTCTACTATTGTATTGTATTGTATTGTATTGTATTAAATATAAATAATACAATACAATACAATAGCAGAGTTGGAAGGGACCTTGGAGGTCTTCTAGTCCAACCCCCTGCCTAGGCAGGAAACCCTATACCGTTTCAGACAAATGGCTATCCAACATCTTCTTCCTCATTCGACAGGTTTCTGCATCCAATTTATTATAGCATATATTCATTTTGGTGGTTGCTTTGTCCTCTGCAGCTGGTCCTTGACTAGTTCATTTAGTGACCATTCACACTTACGACTATTGCAGCACCCCCTCCAGATCACGTGATCAGAATTCAGACGCTTGGCCACTGACTCATATTTATGACCGTTGCAGTGTCTCTCGGTCATATGAACCCCTGGTGTGGCCTGACAAGTAAAGTCAGTGGGGAAGCCAGATTCACTTAACAACCGTGCTATTAGCTTAACAGCTGCAGAGATTCACTTAACAACCGGATCAGTAGAGGTCATAAAATAGAGCAAAACTCAATAAATGTTTCAGCAGCAGAAATTTTGGGTTCAGTTGTGGTTGTGAGGTGAAGACTACCTGTAGTTATAAGGACATAATAGATAAAATAACTGCAGTTACTCTTACTATACTTTTAAGTGTCAAGGTTCACGGAAGAGAATTCCACAGAGGATTCTGAGGGGGGAAAACCTTGGCTGATTCCCTCTTTGCCCCTTCTTAAAGCCGTAACCCCGGGCTGACCTAAAAAGGTAACTCTTCCCTTCAGTCAGGCTCGGTTCCAGATGTAATTATATGTTTTCTAGGCAACAATACAAAAGGGGAACAGTTTGTCACGGCTGCCTTTCAGAATGCTTTATTTTTTCAGTCTATCGATTTTCCCCTACAGCCCTGGGTTTTCTCCTCCAGCTACAAAGTCAGGCCTGTCCCATTGAACTGAATGACACTAACCTCTGACTTAGGCCCTACATAGGAATGGGGTGGGCAAATATTTAAAGAGGAGATCTGTCTGTCTGTTTCTCCGTCCATCCATCTGTCCATCCCTCCATAATTTCATTTCTGTCTGTCTATCTATCAATCATCTGTCTCTCTTCCTTTCTACATCCATCCATCCATCCATCCATCCCATCCATCCATCCATCCATAATTTCATTTCTGTCTGTGTCTGTCCATCATCTATCTATCTATCTATCTATCTATCTATCTATCTATCTATCTATCTATCTATCTATCTATCCATCCATCCATCCATCCATCCACCCACCCACCCACCCACCCACCCACCCATCCATCCATCCATCCATCCATAATTTCATTTCTGTTTGTTTGTCCATCCTATCTATCTATCTATCTATCTATCTATCTATCTATCTATCTATCTATCTATCATCCATCCATCCATCCATCCATCCATCCATCCATCCATCCATCCATCTATCTATCTATCTATCTATCTATCTATTTATCTATCTATCATCTACCTACCTACCTACCTACCTCCATCCATCCATCCATCCATCCATCCATCTATCTATCATCTTTCTCTTATCTATCCATCTATCTTTCATCTCTCTCTCTCTCTCTCTCTCTCTCTGTATCTATCATCAATCTATCTGTCTGTCTTTCATCTCTCTCAATATCTATTGTCTGTCTGTCTGTCTGTCTGTCTGTCTCTCTAATTATCTATCCATCTGTCTTTCTTCTCCCTCTCTCTCTCTCTCTCTCTCTCTCTCTCTCTCATCTGTCTATCTTCCATCATCTCTCTCTATATACATATCTATCATCTATCTATCTATTTCTTTTCTATCTAACCTTCTCTATCTATCCTCTCCCTCCATCATTTCATTTCTCTCTCTCTTTCTTCTTCTCTCCCTCTCTGTCTCTCTCCGTCTCTCTCTGTCTCCCTCTCCTCTTTCTAAACCACCCATCTCCCTCATTTTTAGTTTTCGAACACAAATTGCAAGGTTGTGATCCTTTCTGCCTTGTGCTGTTGCAGGTGGATGTATTCACTGTCAAAGCCATTGACCTGGGAGAACTGAAGAAGCTGAGAATTCGTCATGATGACTCTGGAAGCAATTCAGCCTGGTTCCTGGAAAGAATTGACATCATTGACACCAAAGAAGATAGCATGTGAGTCAAGACTAATTAGCCATGCAGCTACTCCAAATTAGTCTCTCCACATTCAATTTGTTGGAATTAGGATCACGATCCATAGGAAAAACGGATGGTATAGGTAGTCCTCATTTTTTTTTTAATGCTTGTCTCCTTCTCTGTTTTTGCAATGGAACTTCAGTTTGCCATTTATTGGTCAAATGTGTCTGCTGCCCCCCACTCCTCCCCCAAATGGTTCCACAACTCAAAATAGATGACATTTGTTCAGGAAAGGATGAGAACCAAATGTAAAAAAAAAATCTCCATTTTTAAAAATCCTGTGACCTTTCTAGATGCTTTTGCTCTTAGAAATTGTGCATTTCTTTTTCCTATTTTGGTATTTTGCTAAGTACATCTTACCAAGAAAGTGCCACTAGTGAATGGAATGGAATGTAGTATGGAGTGGAGTGGAATGGAATGGAGAAGAGAAGAGCAGAATGGGATGGGGCAGAACAGGACAAAATAGGGAATGGAATGGAATAGAATATGGAATGGAACAGAGTGGAAGGGAAGGGAAGGGAAGGGAAGAGATGGGATGGGATGGGATGGGAGAGAATAGAATAGAATAGAATAGAATAGAGGGAGGATGGATGGATGGATGGATGGGATGGGATGGAAAGGAAAATATGGAATGGAGTAGCATAGAGTAGCATAGAACAGAACAGAACAGAATGATGGCTGGATGGATGATTGGATTGATTGGGATGGGATGGAATAGAATAGAATAGAAAATATGGAATGAGATGGAGTGCCCCACAGCAATGTCCCAAGGAAGGGAGTTGAAACAATTTGTGTCCAGGATGGGAAGGGTCTGCAGATACCTTTTCAACCCTCCTTCTGACCCCTGCAATCTGCAAGTCTTTGATTCTGCTCAAAGGTTCTGCTTGTGCTGAAATGGGCCTGCTTCTCCTCAACAAAGGGTTTTTCCAGAGTCAACGATTGGGAGCCAGCCGAGGGGGCAGATGCTAAACCATATTATCCTTGCAGTTATTATTTCCCCTGCCAGAGGTGGCTGGCAGTGGAAGAAGATGACGGTCAGATTGCCAGGGAGCTGGTCCCAGTGGCAGAAGCATTTGTGATGAAGGATTCGGAGAACGCAGGGTCTGTTGCAACCCTCGGCCTGGAGCAGAAAGGTTTGCTACTCTCCATCTGTATGCCGTAGAAGAAAGAATCTACTGCATTTTATGGGGTTGGGGAACTGATCGAAGAGAATATTTGTAGCTCAGGGTCGAAATGTGGGGTCCTTGGTGCTGTCTGAGCTTGGTGGTTTTCTTGCAGATGTTTCATTACCCAACTAGGCAACATCATCAATGCTAGTTGGGAAGGGTATTTGCAGAGTGGAGGAGGAGTAGGAGGAAGAGGAGGAGGAGGAGGTGAATGAGGGGTAGAGGAGGACTGTAGGGTCCTTGGTGGTCTCTGAGCTTGGTGGTTTTCTGGCAGACATTTCATTAACCAACTAAGCAACATCATCAGTGCTAGAAGGTTATGAAGTTGGAGGAGGAGGAAAAGAAAGAGAAGAGGATGAGGAGCAGGACTGTGAGATCCTTGGTGCTCTCTGAGCTTGGTGATTTTCTTGCAGACATTTCATGAGCCACCTAGGTAGCATCATCAGTGCGAGCTAATTACTAAACCTAGTTTTAGATAATGAAACATCTGCAAGAAAACCACCAAGCTCAGAGAGAACCAAGGACCCCATAGTCCTGCTCTTCCTCTTCCTCCTTCTCCTCTCCTCCTCCTCCTCCTTTGCAAACCCTTCTCCCTTCTAGCACTGATGATGTTGCTTACTTTGGCAATGAAATGTCTGCCAGAAAACCACCAAGCTCAGAGAGAACCAAGGACCCCACAGTCCTGCTCTTCTTCTTCCTCCTTCTCCTCTCCTCCTCCTCCTCCTTTGCAAACCCTTCTCCCTTCTAGCACTGATGATGTTGCTTACTTTGGCAATGAAATGTCTGCCAGAAAACCACCAAGCTCAGAGAGCACCAAGGACCCACGGTGCAGGAAGCTATAAGTCTTCAAGGTGTGGACTAATAGGTAACTTAAATAACAAGTGTAATGTTACAGGTTCTATACACATTAAAGATTCAGAGGGCTCCCAGGAGCAGTTTTAAGAAGAGTTAGCTGAAATGATATAGGGTTTCCTGCCTAAGCAGGACTAGAAGACCTCCAAGGTCCCTTCCAACTCTGTTTATTCTACTCTACTCTACTCTACTCTACTCTACTCTACTCTACTCTACTCTACTCTACTCTACTCTACTCTACTCTACTCTACTCTCTCTACTCTACTCTGTTTCTATTTCTATTTATTTCTATTCCCAGGTTTTTCTTTTCTCTTTTTCCCCATTTTCATAGTTTGGATCACCTTTCCCCTCTTCTAAAAGGGGGTTATTAAAATTTGAACCTCTCCCTTGTTGCATTGTTCAGTGACAGTTAGTTCACGCTAATGAAGAGGTTATTAGTTCTGGCTTTCCGCTCACTTTTATGAAACGTTTCTTGTTTCATTCAAAGCAAAATTGTAAACGTGGAACAAAAGGGGAAATGAAATTCTCAGAAATGCCCCCTTCCCAAACAGAGATTCTTCTTTTAACAGCCAATTCAACGACATTCACGGTAAGAGTGAAAACAGGAGACAAGAAAAATGCCGGGACGGACTCCAATGTCTTTATCATCCTTTACGGATCCAAAGATGACACAGGTAGGAGCCAAACTCACCTATGCAAATCATTCAGGTGGATGTTGGCCAATAGTTTAATGCAGTGACGTGCGGTGAGGTTTATGACTGGTGAGGCACTGACACAGTGCTGGGTTTCAAATATTTTTAGACTTGTGGACTTCAACTCCCAGAATTCCACAGCCAGGCATGCTCAGTTCCAATTTAAAGCGACAGCATTTGTTTTTCTCCTTTGCTCCTTCTCTCTTTTTCTTTTTCTTCTCCTTCCCTCCTTCCTCCCTCTCTCCCTTCCTCCCCCTTTCTCAAACACACACACACACACACACACACACACACACACACACACACACAGAAGTTGGATTGGACTATCTCTCCTACCCCTTCCCTCTCTCACTCACTCTCAAACAAACCCACACACACACAAAAGTTGGATTGGATATCTTTTCCAGTGGCTTGAAAGCAGCTCCTCTGCCATCCCCCCCCCCATTCCCCTGCTGCCTTTCCCAAACACCTCCACCATTGCAAATGCAGCTTGCTGTCTGGGTGGGAAATGCCTGGAACACAATAAAGCCCACCCACCACCTCCTGCTGGCAGGCTGGGGTGAGAGGAGAGGCAGAGAAGCTGAGCCTTCCAAAAGAAAGAGGCTGGGGGGAAGTGTGTGTACTACAGCATGGCTCTTTGCCTGGCTTCCTGCCTCCTCCTGTGGTCTCCTCAGTGCTCGCTTGTGCTCTCCCTCCCCAAGTGTAGTTTGATTGCAGGTGGAGCCACTTGTAATCAGTGAAGCTGGGCTAGATTTTTATATAGTTTTATCCAGCTGTGTGTGTGTGAGAGAGAAATGAATGGGGGCCTGGGGAGGAAGTCACTACACTTGGGGAGGGAGAGCACCAGTGAGGTTAAGCAGAGTCATCCACGGTGAGGCAGCAATTAGCTCAGCTTTTTCCTTTTACTTTTTTTTTCATGATGAGAGTGGTGAGGCTCTGCCTCACTTGCCTCACCTGACTGCACGTCACTGGTTTAATGAGTAGCCCAGGATGCAGGACAAACGCTCCGTACTTTGATTGGCTCCTTCTGCAAGTGTTTTTATCTTCACACGTTTGTTTGCTCATCAATGCAAGTAGTCCTTGACTTACAACCATTGCTTTAGTGACAAAGATACAACAGCAGTGAAAAAAAGTGACATTCTCCACACAACCTTTGCAGCATCCCTGCATCAAAATTGCAGCATCGCGCAATCAAAATTCTTCCAATTGGCAACTGCTTCATATTTATGATAGTTTCAGTGTCCCGGGGTCATGTGATCCCCTTTTGCGACCTTCTGACAAGCACAGTCAATTGTGTTACTAACAACTGCAGTGACTCACTTAGCAACCATGGCAAGAAGAGTTGTAAAATAGGGCAACATTCACTTAACAGCTGTCTCACTTAGGAACAGAAATGTTGAGCTCTCAATTGTGGTCATAAGTCCAGGACTATGACACCGGAAAGATTAGCAAAAATGTTTAAGGATAAATCAGCTAAATGTTGGAAATGTCACCAATTACCAGGAACATATTATCATATGTGGTGGACATGTAGAGACGCAAAAAGCTACTGGGTTAAAATACAATCATAGTTAGAGAAAATGATATATCAACCCATAGAATTTAAGCCAGAGATATTCTTATTGGATATTCTACCAGAGAAAACATACTAAAGAAGACTCATGTCTGATTGTACAAATAATAACAGCAGCTAGAATTGTATTTGTACAAAATTGGAAAGCAGACAAAATCCCACTAGGAGGAGAGATAATAAAGAAGATATTAGATTGTGCAGAAATGAATAAGTTGACATTGAGAATAAAGGACAAAAAAGAATCAGTGTACTAAAGGACATGAGGGCAATTTTATGATTGGCTTGAAAAAAGATACAAATAGAAAGAGAAGGGAACAAAGCACAAAACAACTCAGACGACACGTTATTAAATCATGCGGAGGGGAAATAAGAAAGTATGAAAATGTGAATATACAGGTGGAAAAATGATATGAATTGACAAATGTTAAACAGCAATTATAAGAATGTATATTTAAGAATGAATTTGAAAGGAAAAATAAAGAACTTTTTTTTAAAAAAAATAAGTCTAGGACTATCTGTATAGCTGAATCAAATATTTTTTTCCCTTTACATCTAAAATAAATATTTTGGGGGGCATGTCCAGACCTTTTTGGGGGGTGGGTGGGTGAGGGTGGGTTCTCCCTGGGGCTATTTCTTTCCAGCTTATTGAGCCATGGTGGCACAGTGGTTAGAGTGCACTTCTGCAGGCTACTTCTGCTGACTGCCAGTTGCCTGCAATTTGGCAGTTCAAATCTCACCGCCTCAAGGTTGACTCAGCCTTCTGTCCTTCCAAGGTGGGTAAAATGAGGACCCAGATTGTTGGGGGCAAGAGGCTGACTCTGTAAACCGCTTCAAGAGGGCTGTAAAGCACTGTGAAGCAGTATATAAGTTTAAGCTATCATCTGTCTCTATTTCTATCTTCTGTCTATCTACAATATCTATCTATCATTGTCTTTCTGTTTCTCTATCTGTCTATATTCTTTCTCTTTATCCATCCACCCATCATCTATCTATCTATCTATCTATCTATCTATCTATCTATCTATCTATCTATCTATCTATCTATCTATCTATCTCTGGTGCAGTGGTTAGAATGGAGTATTGCAGGCTGACTCTGCCCACTGCCAGCAGTTTTCACCAGATTCAAGATTGATTCAGCCTTCCATCCTTCCGAGGTGGGTAAAATGGGGACCCAGATTGTTGGAGGCAAGATGCTGACTCTGAAAACTGCTTAGAGAGGACTGTAAATCACTGTGAAGCGGTATATAAGTTTAAGTGCTATTGCTATTATTATTAAGAGCAGAGTAATTTATGTTCAGCCTCGTTAATAACCAGAAGGAGTTCCCTCCTGCTATTTCACTCTTGATTTTTACAGCAAAGGTACAAAATCTGGGAAACCTAAAACCAATCTCTTGATGGATTTGATGACTGTCTTAAGATTGAAAATGATGGGGAAATATGCAATGTGCATTTGATCCAAATTGTGTCCTAAACAGGTGCAACCTTTAAAGTAGGGGAAAATAATTTATCTCACCTGAAATTGCTGGGTGTTGGACAGCATATAAAATGTTGGACTTCTGCAGTCATTGCTGGCACCATCCAAGTTATTTTCATTTGTAAGCATGGGAGTTTGTGATTAAAACCAAAACAGGGACAATCTACTTGAAGGCTTCTAAGACTAACCGGAACAAATTTGAGCGAGATAAAGTTGATGTCTTCACGGTGGAATGCGTGGACCTTGGAGATCTGAAGAAGATAAAGATTGGCCATGATAATACAGGTAGGATGGCATGAAATTCCTTGGAGAATTGTAAGATGGGATGATTCCATAATATCCATACCTCTATTTATCTCCTTTGGGAAGCTAAAGGTTTAACTGGGTTTAAAAACGTTCCTTCCCCCAAACCTGGAAGCTATAGAGCAGTGATGCCACAGGTGGCACGCGGAGCCATTTGTCAGGGCACGCGAGGTGTTGCCCTGTCAGCTGGCCGGCTGGGTTCACCCTTTTTTAAAAGCCATTTTTCTCCCTCCCCAGGCTCCAGAGGCTTTATAGGAGCCGGGGGGGGGGGCAAAAAGAGCCTCCCCTGCCCCCCTGGAGGCCTTCCGGAGGCTTCATGAGCTTCCCTGAAGCCTCTGGAGCGCAAAAAACGGCCCTATGGGCAAACCGGAAGTTTGCTCAGAGAGTCATTTTGATTGCTTCGGAGGCTTCAGGGAAGCTTCCCGAAGGTCCCTGAAGCCTCCGGAGGGCTTCCGGGGGGCGGGGGATGCTGTTTCGCCTTCCCCGTGCTCCTATAAAGCCTCTGGAGCCTGGGGAGGGCTAAAAAAGCATGCAAAAATGGGGGGGGTCATGCCTGTAGTGTGCGCATGCGCACTGGGGGGGTCACGCATTGCTTTATGGGTGTGGCACGCCTGCAAATGACTCCCCTGCACTCCCCCCACTTATGGCACGCGAGCCAAAAAAGGTTCGCCATCACTGACATAGATAAAGCCACCTCTTGGCTAGGAGCCTAGAAAGCTATCTTCAAGAAACCAAGATTAAACTTATGAAATGCTTTCTCAACGGCTAGTAAAATGGACTGTTGTTTCCTGCAAAGAGTCCCCTCCCGTCGCTCCACCTATAAACTCTTTGGGAGAGGCCACAATCTTAGCTACCTGTCCCTACTTCCTTCTATGACGTCTTCTCCATAGCTGTTCCTTTCTCCTCTCAGCTCTTACGCATACGCACATCAGGGACAACCTCCCTCTGTTCCTCTTCATTGCTCCCTGACTCTGATGCCACCTGGTGGCCAACAGGCCTCTCTAGTTCCTGCTCTGGCTCCAAACAGCCTCCAGCATCTTCCTCATCCTCGAGAGCAGTCCCATAATAGTCTGAGGTGTCAGAGTCCACCAACAGCTCAGCCGGGCGCTGCTGGGCCACAACACAACCTTCTGCCAGCGAAAATGGAGCTCGCGAGAGCCATATGCGGCCTTCCCGAGCTCCATTTTGGCTGGCAGAGGCACTGCGGGCCAGTTGTTTGCTATTTCCAGAGTGGCCCCGCGGGCCAGATCTAAACACCCCATGGGCCAGATCTGCCCCCCCCCCCGGGCCTTGAGTTTGACACCCTTGGTGTAGGGTCTCCTAAGTAGGTAAGTAAGCAGGGGGTTGGACTATCATTGGCATTTACCACCAATGAGATTGCCCAAAATGTACCCAAACACGAATCCAACTTGCTGGAAGTGCAAAAAAACACAAGGGACTTTCTATCATATATGATGGATCTGCCCGGAAACTCAAAAATATTGGATGAAAATTTTGAAGTGGGTACAACAAATTTCAGAGGAACAAATAGCATACAAACCCAAACTCTTTCTGCTGGGAATAACCAAGGGGAAATATGAAAAGAAAATTAAATACATACTACAACATCTTCTGACTACAGCTAGAATAACGTTTGCCCAATGTTGGGAACAAAGTAATACTTCCCCCAGATGAATTAGTGATTCAGAACATTTTGGATTGTGCAGAAATGGACAAGTTAACACTAAAATTAAAAGACAAAGAAGAGTCTGAATATTATGAAATATGGGATAATTGGTACAAATGGTTGCAAAAGAGGAATAAATAAATTAATTCAGACAAGAAATAATAGAGGAATGTATAGAACTGTAGATAAAATGTATATAAATATAGAAGCGAAATAAGATTGATATGTACAGGTATGATGACGTAACAATGTGATGATTGTAAGATGTTATGGAAGGGAAAACAATAAAAAATCTGCTGCAAAAAAAAAGCAGGGGGTTGGACTAGAAGACCTCCAAGGTCCCTTCCAGCTCTGTTATTCTGTTCTTCTCTGCAGGTCATTCGGAAGGGTGGTTTTTAGACTGGGTTGAGGTGGACGCTTCGTGCCTCGGACTTTGCCTGAAATTTCCTTGCGGTCGTTGGCTGGATAAATCTGAAGATGACGGAGCAATCGAGAGGGTCTTGTTTCCTGCGGAACTGCAAACCATGACTTACATTCCATGTGAGTAACACGGCAGAAGATCAACCTGCATTAGGTCTGAAAGAAATACAAGTTACGGGTAGTCCTCGACTTGCAACAGTTCATTTAGTGACCATTCAAAGTTACAACGGCACTGAAAAAAGTGACGATGTTTTTCACACTTATGACCCCCTGCAGCAGCCTCAAAATTCAGACGTTGGGCAGCTGACTCGTATTGATGATGGTTGCAGTGTCCCGAGGCTATCTGATCCCCTTTTGTGACCTTCAGACAAGCAAAGTCAATGCAGAAAGCCAGATTCCCTTAATGACCAAATGATTCACTTAACCGCTGCAGTGATTCACTTACTGTATTTTTTGGAGTATAAGACGCACCTTTTTCCCTCAAAAAAGAGGCTGAAAATCTGGGTGCGTCTTATACACCGAATACAGCATTTTTTTGCCTCCCAAAACCCCGCCCCCTTCACCAAAATGGCCGTGCATAGACTTTAGGAGGCTTCCAGAGTGCTCCTTGGGGCTGGGGAAGGCAGAAATGAGCGAAAAACGGGCTGATTTTTCTTCAATTTTGCCCGCCCCCAGGAGCACTCTATAAGCCTCCTAAAGGCTATGTATGCCCTTTTTTTGGACAAAAAATGGGCCTGTTTTCACGAAAAACGGACCATTTTTTGCTCGTTTGGGGGGGGCACCCAGGTGGGCCACCCCCCAGGAGCACTCTACAAGCCTCCTAAAGGCTATTCATGCCTTTTTTTTGGAAAAAAACCGGGGCCGTTTTCATGAAAAACGGGCCGTTTTTGGGAGGTCTGCAGAGTGCAAAAACTTTTTTAAATTTGCCTCTTCAAAACCGTCTTATAGTCTGAAAAATACGGTAACCACTGTGGCAAGCAATGTCATAAAATGGGGGGAAATTCACTTAACAAATGTCTCACTTATCAACCAAACTTTGGGGCTCAGTTGTGGCCGTACACTGAGGACTACTTTTAATCCTTGACTTGCAACCACAATTGAGGCCAAATTTTGGTGGCTAGGCAAGAAAGCCATTTGAGTTTTGCCCCTTTTTGTGACATTTCTTGCCACAGTTGCTAAGCGAATCACTGCATGTTGTTAAGTTAGCCACCCCATTGTTAAGTGAATCTGGCTTCCCCATTGACTTTGCTTATCCGAAGGTCACAAAGGGGCATCGCATGATCCTGGGGACACTGCAACGGTCATAAATGTGAGTCAGTTGCCTAGCCTCTGAATTTTGATCACGTGAGCATGGGGATGCTACAACGGTCATAAGTGTGAAAAATGGTTATAAGTCACTTTTTTCAGTGCTGTTGTAACTTTGAAAAGTCACTAAATGAACTGTTGTAAGTCGAGGACTAGCTGTACATTTAGGTGCCTGGGATGTCAATCTTGAGACTTGCTTTAGATAATTTATTTTAGAGGAGAAAACATATTGTCAGATGCTTCCTCCAGAATTTTTAATTTTTTGTTCTCTTACATACCATTTTAAGTATACATTCACATAATTATCATTCTTATTTACATTTGTCATACATTTATTATTCCATTTAATGTTATTATATACAGTTTGGGATGCTTTATTTACCATCCTTTCTTCCTTTTGTAACACCACCTTATTTTCCCTTTCTTTTCTCCCTCCCTCCGTTCTCTACTTCCTTCCTTCCTCCTCTCCTTCCCTTTCCTTCTTCTTCCCTTCCCTTTCTCCTACTCCTACTCTTCCTCTTCCCCTTCCTACCCTCTTCCTCTCCCTTCCATCCTCCTCTCCTTACCCTTTTCTTCTTTCCCCCATCTTCCTTTCATTCTCTCCCCCTCTCTCTCTTTCTTTTCTGTTATTGTAGATGTCTCTTTCAGATCTCAGTTTATGTTTCCTTGGGATGGTATTTCCGCAAACCCAAATATAATTTGATATCATTTCTTATTCCCTTACCTTCGCTGATCTATCCTAACTATATTTTCCTCTCCTTTATATCTCGCTTTTGGATATATACTTACATATTTAATATTTTCTTTTCTGTTTTCCCCTTCTCTCCCCCCCTTTTCCATATTGGCAGATGCTTGTATTGCCCCCTTTTTTAATGCGCAAAGTGCTTGGGTCCATTTGACGTCTCATGCTTTTCTTCCAAGCTTCTGAGTAAATATTAAAAATTGTCATCATTGATTTGACAAGGCAAATCTTCAACCCAAGTGTGGCCCATATGATTGCTCCACTTAAACAAATTGTGCCTCTAACCATAATCTCATTTCCCCATCATTACCCTTACAGGTTATTTACTTAGTTTGCAAGAGGAAGAAAAAAAAATCTAATGATCTGCTAACATTTCAGAAAGCTTAGTTGTTAGCAAGCCTGGAAAGGGCTTAAGATGTGATAACATGTCCCCAATTAAATAACTGTACTGGGAACGTGATTGTTTAATTGTTACAGGCTGAAGCAAAAGAAAGTGAAGATTTTTACACCTTGGATGAACTATTAAAATTCTGTTCTGCTACTGAAAACTACAGTTGCACCCTTCCTTTTGTTGTATAACAAGTGTGATGTGGTTTCTCTTTCCTTTGAATAATATCTGTCATCTAAATATAACAGAATAACTGAATAATAGAGTTGGAAGGGACATTGGAGGTCTTCTAGTCTACCCCCCTGCTCAAGCAGGAGACCCTATACCCAGTGGTGGGATTCAGCCAGTTCGCACCTATTCGGGAGAACCGATTGGTAACTTTCTAAGTAGATCGGAGAACCGGTGGTTGGAAGAAATCTCCTTTTGTTTTTTCCCACTTTACAGGGCTAATCCTGTAATGAAGGCAGGAAGGAAACATCCTGGTGTTGTTTCTAGCCTAATCTTTATTGCCCTGTTTTCAGAAACTGCCTCTCCGGTTAACCCTTGCTACATTGTAACAGCTAAGGCGAAGCGCCCATCGACGTTAGTGATGTTGAGTTGGCCACGCCCACCCAGTCACATGACCACCAAGCCCCGCCTACCCAGCTGGTCATTAGGGCAGAGGACCAGTTGTTAAATTATTTGAATCCCACCACTGCCTATACCATTTCAGACAAATGGTTGTCCAGTCTCCGTTTAAAAATGGGCCAGTCATGGAGACTGGGGAAGGCTCAGATGAGGGCTCTGCATCGGAGGTAGAGATGGGGCTGAGGCCGTCTGGCAGTGATGAGGTGCAGAGGTGGGCTGCTGCCGGATCAGCCCGGATCGGCTGGACTTGTAGTACCAGCAGTGGGAGGCTCCGCCCACCCGCCCAGACACTTCTGCGCATGTGCGGGAACATGCCCGAACCGGTAGTAACAAAATTGGCAACCCTCCTCTGATCAGGTGCCTATGGAGCTAGACAGCAGTGAGGCAGAGGAACAGCTGGAGCCTGTTCCCAGTGTGCGCATGCGCAGAGCTGCCAGAAGAAAAGAACAACTCAGTAATCCAGGTAGACTGCAGAGATACACTTAACAACTCTGGCAAGAAAGGTCGCAAAATGGGGAAAACTCGCTTAACAACTGTCTCACTTGACAAGAGAAATGTTGGGCTCCATTTGTGGTTGTAAATCGAGGGCTATGGGTATCAGAAAAGCAGGAAGCAGCGGGCCAAATGTTGATTACTTACTAATTGATGCAGATTCCTACCAGTCGCAAGGATCCATCCCAAACTCGGCGATTTGTGTTCACAGATAAGAGCTTGCCATAACTGAATCAGGATTCTCTGCCCTGATAAAATGCACTTGATTGACGATAGGTGTGAGGTTGGTTGGAAGAAAAGCGATCCTATCCCTCTCACGTCGTCCGTTTTGTTTTGTTCTCCTCTGGCCAGTTGTTCCCTACGAAATTACTGTCTACACCAGTGATGTTTTTGGAGCAGGTACCGACGCTGACGTCTTCATCGTTCTGTACGGGGCGGACGGCGTTTGCACGCAACAGAAATCCCTGTGCCAAAACAAGAGGGAACAAAGGCTCTTCTTCAAGAGGAATTCTATCAATCAGTTCATTGTGGAGGTAAGGGGAAAATGTGCTCTGGATCAGTGGTGGGTTCTGGGCGGTACCTCCCGGTACGGGCTTGCCGGTGGCAGCCGGGAGCAGCTGCCACCGTACCAGAACGGTGTTTCCGTTGGGCCCGCCCACCCACCCTCATTCCTTGCCTCTTTTTAAGGTAGCAGGCCATTTGCGCACATGCCTGCAGTGTACGGCACCTGCGTGACACTCCGCCGAGCAGCTGAAGTGTCGCAGCTTGCGGTGGGTGTGTATGCGTGCGCAGCGCCCATGCCTGTGGTTGACGCCCAGCCCAGTCGCAACGTACTGGTTGCGATGGGATCCAGAACCTACCACTGCTCTGGATATTCCCAGCAAGTTGGGAACCGTATGGCAGGGTTTAAAGAAGAAGCAGAAGGAGCTAGATTGAAAGAACAGAGCAGAGCAGAGCAGAACAAAACAGAAAGAACAACAGAGCAGAGCAGAACAAGAGAGTTGGAAGGGACCTTGGAGGTTTCTAGTCCAAACCCCTATTCAAGCAGGAAACCCTGGCCTACACCATTCCAGGGAAGCGGCTGTCCAGTCTCTTCTTAAAAGCCTCCAGTGTTGGAGCATCTACAACTTCTGGAGGCAAGTCGTTCCACTGGTTAATTGTTCTCAGTGTTAAGGAAATTTCTCCTTAGTTCTAGGTTGCTACTCTCCTTGATTAGTTTCCATCCATTGTTTCTTGTCTTGCCTTCAGGTGCTTTGGAGAATTAGAATAGAATCAGTGGTGGGATTCTACCAGTTCGGACCTGTTTGGGGGAAACAGCAACGATCCGGTTGCTAAACTGGTAGGATCCCACCACAGAATAGTATAGAATAGAAAACATGGAGTTGAATGGAATGGAATAGAATAGAAAAGAATAGAATAGAATGGAAAACATGGAGTTGAGTGGAATGGAATGGAATATAATAGAATAGAAAACATGGAGGTGAGTGGAATAGAATAGAATGGAATAGAAAAGAATAGAATAGAAAACATGGAGTTGAGTGGAATGGAATGGAATAGAATAGAATAGAAAACATGGAGTTGAGTGGAATAGAATAGAATGGAATGGAATAGAATAGAAAACATGGAGTTGAGTGGAATGGAATGGATCGGAATAGATAGAATAGAAACCATGGAGTTGAGTGGAATAGAATATGGAATGGAATAGAATAGAATAGAAAACATGGAGTTGAGTGGAATGGAATAGAATAGAATAGAAAACATGGAGTTGAGTGGAATGAATGGAATGGAATAGAATAGAATAGAAAAAACATGGACTGAGTGGAATGGATAATAGAATAGAAAACATGGAGTTGAGTGGAATGGAATGGAATGGAATGGAATGGAATAGAACAGAAAAGAGTAGAATAGAAAACATGGAGTTGAGTGGAATAGAATAGAATAGAATATCTGGAAGGGATCTTGGAGGTCTGTCTAGTCCAATCCCCTGCCTCAAGTAGGAGACCCTATACCCGTGATGGCAAACCTATGGCACACATGCCAGAGGTAGCATGCAGAGCTACCTCTGCGGGCACGCACGCAGTCCCCAGATGTTCTTCTGGTTTCCTTGCACACATCCATTTTCGGGGCCATTTTCCGTGCTGTTTTTAAGCCGTTTTTCGGGATACTTTCAGGTTGTTTTTCGGGCTGGTTTTGCTCCCCAAATGGCTGAGAATCGGCTTGAAAACAGTCTGAAAACACCCCCAAAATGCCCTAAAATAGCCAAAAAACAGTCATTTATTATTTTATTTATTTATTTATTTGAACTTGTTAGTCGCCCCCTCTCCCCACAGGGACTCGGGGCGACGTACAGAAGCAGCAATCAAAACAGTATCATATAGAGGAGGTAAAAATAAATAAATAAATTACAGTGCTTAGAAAAAGTTAAAACCCCAATAACATTAAAAATTTAAAAACTAAAATCAACAGTTAAAAACTGACCAAGGGGTGGAAAAGCTGTAGAGTTATGCCAGGCCGGCTAGTCGAAACAGGTAGGTCTTCAGTTTCATATGGAAGGAGTGGAGGTCGGTTGTTGTCCTAATGTCCCAGACATTTGGAGGTCATTCCAAAGGGTAGGGCCCACCACAGAGAAGGCCCTACTCCTGGGCACTGCCCTCTGACACTCTCTGGAGGACGGCACCCAGAGGAGTCCCTCTCTGTGTGAGCGAATGGGTCGCAGGGATGTATGGGGCAGGACACGATCCCGCAGATAACTAGGCCCTGTGCCATGGAGCGCACCGGCCAGCTGATCTTCAGATTTCCAGTGCACCAGTGTGCATGCGCATGCACACACTTTCCGGTTTGGGCACTCGGTGCCAAAAGGTTCACCATTACTGCCCTATACCATTTCAGACAAATAGGTTTCCAATCTTTTCTGAAAAACCTCCAGTGATGAAGCACCCACAACTTCTGGAGTCAAACTGTTCCACTGAATAATTATTTTCACTGACTCCCTCTTCTTTTGGGCAGCCCCTCAAATATTGGAAGACTGCTATCATGTCATCTCTAGTCCTTCTTTTCACTAGACTAGACATCCCGAATTACTAATCATGGACATAATCCTTTCTGGCAATGTTTGATTATCTTGAGCGTAATATCCATAGAGGTTGTCATTCATGGTTGTCCCCAAGTGCTTTTATTTTAAAATAAAAATAAATTAAAATGTATTTTAAAGGCAACTGGATTTCCTGAGTTTTCTTTAAGCTGTTTCCTTCTCCTCCAAGAAACTTCTTCTGATTCCCCACCAGTTAGTTAGAACCAAAGAAGCTTCTTGGATCAGAAGCGAGACGTGTTAAAGAAAAACCAGTTGCCTTGAAAAGAAAAGCATTTTGGGGGTGATCTTAAGCATAGAAAGAAATCAGGTTAAGAACGGTGTTATTATAAAATTGTACATGGTGTAAAACAGGGATCTTCTTTTTGGGGGCGGGGATCATATTTGGAATTTTCAGAGCATAATACAATACAATACAATACAATACAATACAATACAATACAATACAATACAATACAATACAATACAATACAATACAATAGCAGAGTTGGAAGGGACCTTGGAGGTCTTCTAGTCCAACCCCCTGCCTAGGCAGGAAACTCTATACTGTTCCAGACAAATGGCTGTCCAACATCTTTTATTTTTTTGTAAAAAGTTTTATTGGTTTTAAAAACATTTATGGGAAAAAGGTAATAGGGTAGATAGAAAATTTTAGTAGCTTCCATGTTGGCAGTAGAAATCCCCCCCCCATTTCACACTTTTACAATTTTAAAAATAACATGTAAAGGATAGCCTAAACAGAATTCTTACTTTGTATCAACAACATGTTCAATCAACTCTTTCTTTGTCACTTTCTAGTATATCAACAATTGCAATAATATTTCAGATGTTTTGTGACCTGAGCCTTTTTGATATTGCCTCCTCCTCTCTGCTCCCGGGTGGGGCCGTGCCCCCTCCTCCATATCTTGTGCATTGCTGCTTTCCCCCCACCTCTGCTATCTTTGTCCTCTGGGAAGGAAAAATGTTTTTTCATAAAGGCCTCTGCCTCGTCCACTGTCTTAATTCTAACTCGACTTCCCTCCCAGAAAATCAACATTCCTTCTGGCATTAACCATCTGAACCAAATTCCTCTATTATATAATTTCTTTGATAAGGAAGCGTACTTCCTCCTTTTTTCTCTGATCTTTTTTGGAATTTGCTTTAGAATGGTAATCTCTTTGTCTTGGTATTTTAAAGGTCCCTCCCTTTGGGCTCCTAGTACCTCGTCTCTCGTGGCCTTCCTGAGAAATTTAACGTGTACCTCTCTTGGAACATTATGAATTCTGGCATATGCTGAATTGATGCTATAGACCAGGTCCATATCCCCCCAGATCTGCTCTTTGTTTCTCTTAAGGTATTCTGCTAAAATTGTGCTCATAATATCTTTAAGATCTTCATTTTCTGTCTCTGGTAGGTTCTGGAACCTGAGAAAAAAAGACATTCTTTCCAATTCTATTTTGGCCATAAAATTTTCCAGTTCTAAATTTCCCTTTCGGACCTCCTTAACCCTTTCTTCCCCCAACAGGTCTTCTAATCCAACCCCCTGCCTAGGCAGGAAACCCTATACCGTTTCAGACAGATGGCTATCCAACATCTTCTTAAAGACTTCCAGTGTTGGGGCATTCACAACTTCTGGAGGCAAGTTGTTCCACTGGTTAATTGTTCTAACTGTCAGGAATTTTTTCCTCAGTTCTAAAGTTGCTTCTCTCCTTGATTAGTTTCCACCCATTGCTTCTTGTTCTACCCTCAGATGCCTTGGAGAATAGTTTGACTCCCTCTTCTTTGGGGCAGCCCCTGAGATATTGGAACACTGCTATCATGTCTCCCCTAGTCCTTCTTTGCATTAAACTAGACATACCCAGTTCCTGCAACCGTTCTTCATATGTTTTAGTCTCCAGTCCCCTAATCATCTTGGTTGCTCTTCTCTGCACTCTTTCTAGAGTCTCCACATCTTTTCTACATCATGGTGACCAAAACTGGATGCAGTATTCCAAGTGTGGCCTTACCAAGGCATTATAAAGTGGTATTAACACTTCACGTGATCTTGATTCTATCCCTCTGTTTATGCAGCCTAGAACTGTGTTAGCTTTTTTGACAGCTGCTACACATGGCTGGCTTATATTTAAATGGTTGTCCACTAGGACTCCAAGATCCCTCTCACAGTTACTACTATTGAGCAGGGTACCACCTATACCCGTGATGGCGAACCTATGGCACGCGTGCCACAGGTGGCACGCAGAGCTATTTCTGAGGGCATGCGAGGCATTGCCCTGTCAGCTCCAGTGCGCATGCACCCACTGGCCAGCTGATTTTCGATAGTTTTTTTTTAATCTCCGGAGGATTCCCTGAAGCCTCCAAAGGGCAAAAAACAGCCCAATTCAAAGAGAGCTGCCGGAACAGGGAAAGACAAGCGGCAAGGAAAGAGGCTTCTTTCACTCGTGTTGGCTGCTCTGTTCCCCCCTCCCCCCTGCTACTAAAAAGGATCCTGCCCGATCGCTTGAATCCACAGGGGAATGAAGAGAGCTGGCCAGCACAAGTGAAAGAAGCCTCTTTTTCTTGCCGCTTGTCTTTCCCCCGTGCTGGCTGACTCTGTTCCCACCCTCCCCCCTGTTACTAATATGGATCCTGCCCGATCGCTTGTATCCTACAGGAAAATGAGAGAGCTGCCAGCAGAGTGAAAGTAGCCTCTTTTCTTGCCGCTTGTCTATCCCGTGCTGGCTGCATCTGTTCCCCCTCACCCCCTGCCTACTAAAAAGGATCCTGCCCCGATCGCTTGAAATCCACAGGATAATGAGAGAGCTGCCAGCTGAGTGAAAGAATGCCTCTTTTCTTGCCGCTTGTCTTTCCCCCGTGATGGCTGCTCTGTTCCCCCTCCCCCCTGTACCTAAAATGGATCCTGCTCCCGATCGCTGAATCCACAGGGAAATGAGAGAGGCTGCCAGCACAAGTGAAAGAAGCCTTTTCTTGGCCGCTTGTCTTTCCATCCGTGCTGGCTGCTCTGTTCCTCCCCTCCCCCATGCTACTTAAAAGAAGGATTCTGCCCGATCGCTTGAATTCCACTGGAAAATGAGAGGAGCTGCCAGCATGAGTGAAAGAAGACTCTTTCTGGCTGCTTGTCTTTCCCCGTGCTGGCTGCTCTGTATCCCCCCTTCCCTGCTACGAATAATGATCCTGCGCCGATCGCTTGTAATCCACTGGGATAGAGAGATGCATGCCAGTCATGAGTGATAAGATGCCTCTTTTCTTGCCGCTTGTCTTTCCCCCGTGCTGGCTGCTCTGTCCCCCCCTCCCCCCTGCTACTAAAAAGGATCCTGCCCGATCGCTGGAATCCACAGGGAAATGAGGAGAGCTGACAGCAGGGGGGAAAGACAAGCAGTAAGGAAAGAAGAAAAGAGGCTTGCTTCTTTCATTCAACCGTGGCTGCTGTTGCCCTTTTCTCCATTTCAGTGCTAGGGCATCGAGGTTGCCCCACCCACCATCGCCCAGGTCCTCGCTTCTCCCAAACATTTCTTTGCCTACCTGATTTCCAGCTCCATCGCGTTTCTTGCCATCGTGTGCAGAGAAACAAAGTTTGTGGGACTAAAAAAAAACTTCAATCAATTACAACTTGGGGAGGGGGAAGAGATCTCGCAAAGTTGGAATTGATTGAAAGGAGTTTTTTTTCGTCCCACAAACTTTGTTTTCCTGTCCAAAACGGCAAGAAACACGATGGAAAAATGCTACGGAGGGGAAATTAAATAGGCAAAGAAATGCTTGGGAGAAGCGAGGACCTGGGCGATGGGGGGTGGGGCAGGCTCCATGGAGTGGTGCTGAAATGGAGAAAAGGGCAACAGAGCAGCCACCTTGAGGGGGAAAAAGCTGCTTTTCCTTATTTCCTTGCTACTTGTCTTTCCCTCATGCAGATTGCTCTCTTCCTCATTTCCCTTTGGACTGCAGTGACCAGGCAGGATCCTCTATGCTAGCACAGGGGAGGAGGGGAATCAGAGCAGCCACCTTGAGGGGAAAAAGCTGCTTTTCCTTATTTCCTTGCTGCTTTTCTTTCCCCTGTGCCAGCAGCTCTCTTCATGATTTGTCTATTGACTGTAGTGCCCAGGATCCTCTTTAATAGAAGGGGAGAATTTAGCAACTGGACTCACACCTGCCATTGTAAAAAGGGCCCAATCTTTACACAGGAGAATGATAAGGGAAGGTTTTTTGACACAGGAGCACACTTGAGCATCCCCCCACCCCCACCCCAATCTCTGCCCGTTAGTGGCAGAGCAACTTCTCCCCTCACTGGGTGTTAGCCAAGGGGAAGCAGCCAGAGCAGGGAGCGGCGAGGAAGCCTTGTGCAAAAATGCATGGTCCACACAGGTGAGCGGGGCATTACGTTATGTGGGTCGGCACTCGAGTTCGTGTGATAGCGCGCACGTATGTGCTTTTGGCACCCGAGGCGTAAAAGGTTCGCCATCACTGACCTATACTGTACCTGTGCATTTCGTTTTTGTTGCCTAAATGTAGAACCTTACTCTTTTCACCATTGAATTTCATTTCATTAGATAGTGCCCAATGTTCAAGTTTGTCAAGATCCTTCTGTATCTTAAGCCTATCTTCTGGAGTGTTGGCTATTCCTGCCAGCTTGATGTCATCTGCAAATTTGTTAAAGCATGTTATGGGGATGTATCACTTGCTTTAGGGATGTGGCACAAAGTATCAGTTCCCCAGTAAGCCAACTTTTGAAGCTGAACTCATGACCATTTTGTGGTGTCCTGTAATTTTCAGCTTCCTCCAATCTTTTCTGAGAATGTGAACAGAATTGCAGACCAAATGCTGTTTTTTTTTTGGGGGGGGGGTTGATGCTCATATTTGTTACAGCAGGGTAGTTGGCAACACCATCTCACAATCACTGATGTGCTGTTTGTATCTGAAGACATCTCTAAATTTTTTTTAGAAGCCGTTGCTGTTTTATATAACTCTTTTTAAAAAGAAAACAACAACACCCTGATGGTATAAAATGTAGACACACAGATAATTGAGTTTTTTGTTCCCAGTTTATTTTAGCAGAGGGTGTTTTATTGATTTTGCCTTCCAACTGACCCCTTCCTATCTTTTCTTTCTTTCCTTCTTTCTTTTTTCTTCCTTCCTTTTTTCTCTCTCCCTTCCTTCCTTCCCTTAATTTCTTCCTTCTCTCCCTCTCTCCCTTCCTCTCCTTCCTTTTTTCTCTCACTGTCTCTCCTCTTCTTTCTTTCTTTCTTTCTTTCTTTCTTTCTTTCTTTCTTTCTTTCTTTCTTTCTTTCTTTCTTTCTTTCTTTCTCTCCCTTCCTTTCTTCCTTCTTTCTCTTCCTCCCTCCCTCCTTTAACATATATTAACACTGGTGCATTTGTGTTCTAAATGTCTCTCTCTGTCTCTCTCTGGGTGTGTCTGTCTCTGTCTCTGTCTATCTCTCTCTGTCTTTCTCTGTCTCTCTAACTCTCTCTCTCTCTCTCTGTCTCTCTCTCTCTCTGTGTATGTCTGTGTGTGTGTGTGTGTCTGTGTTTGTGTGTCTCTGTCTCTCTGTATATCACTGTGTCTCTGTTTCTCTCTCTGTGTGTGTCTTTCTCTCAAAGTTTGGTTTGTTACCTATTGCTAGTAGACAAATATGAAATGGAGTCCCAAAGGTACTTTTTCAAGAGGAAACTGGACTTACTTGCTTTTCTTTGAAGACGTTTCACTTCTCATCCAGGAAGCTTCTTCAGCTCTGACTAGATGGTGGGGAATGGAAGGATTTCATTCAGCTTCTTGGATGAGAAGCAAAACGTCTTCAAAGAAAAAACAGAAAGTCCAGTTGCCTCTTGAAAAAGCACCTTTGGACCAACCATGACCTGGATGACGGAGAATCTCAATAAACATGAAATATGAACAAGAGGGAAGCAAAAAAAAAATCCCAGTGTAACTGGCTTGTAAGAACATATATTGATAGTTGTAAGAATGCAAATATTTCAAACGATCAAGGGCTGTTTTGCTTTAGCATTCTCTACTGCTGGATCTACATTGTATTTCATAAATAGCACTTTAAAACCTGGCCTCAGTTACATTAGATGAAATTAGACATCAGTCCCTCCTTAGACATACCCAATTCCAATAATTGTTCTTTATATATTTTAGTCTTCAGTTCCCTATTCATCTCTGTTATTGTGCCCCAGAGTTGGTATTCAGCAGGTTCTGACCAGTTCTGGAGAACCAGTAGCAGAAATTTTGAGTAGTCCGGAGAACCGGTAAATACCACTTCTTCTTTTTAAAAGAATTTTATTGGTTTTTAAACATTTATGGGGAAAGGTAAAAAGGTACATAGAAATTTTTGGCAGCTCTGGTGCTAGCGGTAGAAATCCCTCCAAATCTCACAATTTTTACAATGTTAAAGACACCGTATAAAAGATAAGCAAAAACAGAATCTTGTTCTACATTATATCAACTATGTGTTCAATCATCTTTCTTTGTCACTTTCTAGTATATCAACAATTACAATAATATTTCAAATGCATTTATTTTTGTGACCTGAGCCTTTTCGATATTGCTCCCTCCCCGCTGTCCCCAGATGGAGCCACAGCCCCTCCCTCCTTCATATCTTGTACATTACTACCTTTTTCACTACCTCCCATATTTTCGTCCTCTAGGAGAGAACTGTGTTTTTTAATGAAGGCTTCTGCCTCCCCCACTGTATTAATTCTAATTCTGTTTCCCTTCCAAAAAATCAACATTCCCTCTGGCAATAACTATCTAAACCAAATTCCTTTATTATATAATTTCTTTGATAAGGAGGAGTACCTCCTCCTTTTTTCCCTAATTTTTTTTCGGAATTTGCTTAAGAATGGTAATTTATTTGTCTTTATATTTTAGTGGTCCCTCCCTTTGGGCCCCTAGCACCTCATCCCTCGAGGTCTTTCTAAGAAATTTAACATGTACCTCCCTTGGAACATTATGTGTTCTAGCATATGCTGAATTAATCCTGTAAACCAGATCCATATCCCACCACAACTGTTCTTTGTCTCTCTTAATATATTCTGCTAAAATTGTACTCATAACATCCTTAAGATCTTCATTTTCTGTCTCTGGTAGGTTCTGGAATCTGAGAAAAACAGACATTCTTTCAAGTTCTATCTTTGCCATAAAATTTTCAAATTCTAAATTCCCCTTCCGGACTGCCTTAACCTCCTCCCCCAACTCAGCCGCCCCCTCCTCCAACACACTAATTCTTTGTTTGTTTTCTGTTATATGGTGTTGTACACCTCTGAGTTCTTCTTTGAGGTCTGTCACCTCTTTTTTCAACTCATTTTGACCCCTCATAATTTCCTGAAACATTTGGGTAACAGATAAGTCTTTTGAGCTCTCTCCAGTCCCTTCTTGTTGTAACAATGAAGTAATTTTCATCTGATGCATACTTGGGCTGGAGGTGGCAGAAGTGGGAGCCAAGAATGACTTGCCCATTGTTGGTTTTTTTGGGCCCCATTTATCTGAGTTCAGAGATGGTATAAATCTTTTACAAAAGAAATGGCGTCAGTGGAGTGTGCAGCTGTGCCGATCCAAGGAGGCAGGCAAATCCAAAAGTGAAAAGTTAGTTCTCCATCACAGTTCCAAGGCACGGAGGCACACCAGAAAGGGGAAAATCAAATAATCAAAATCCAGGAAGACCACATAACAGGAGAGGTCCAGGGGTCCTTCAGAGGGGGTAATAATACAATGCCAGATATTTTTTCAAAGGTAGTTTCAAAAGGCAGACTTCATTTGTAAGTACAAAAACGATGACGGAGGGGAGCCATCTTGGCTCCTCCTTTCACAGGGAAAAGAACAAAAATTTCCATAAAGTTTTTTTTCCTTTAAGAAAACAGCTCAGCAATCACCTTTCAGTTGTGATATAAATCTTTCTCACATAGTTAATACAGGTGACAAGTCAGCCTTTATTCTCTCTCCATTCCGATATAGAGAGTGATAATTCAAATGCCGCTTTTTCTGATGGAGATAAAGAGAAAGAAACCCCTCCCTCTAATCTTCCAGCTTCAAATAGATTGAACACGAATTTACAATAGTCTGCTGCTTATTTGTTAACGATAATTAAGGAGATTAGGACGGATCTCTCGCCACCCGCATTCCAGCCGCTCCTCCTTAATTAACTCCTTCCTCCCGGAGCCCATTCAGCGAAAGGGCAGACAGCCAAATGCTGTTCCATGCCCCCCCCGCTCCCCAGATCCTGGGGCGAAGCTGGAAACACCCCCGCCGGCTGCCGCCAAATCCGAGGGGTTCCAGCAAGCCGCCCTGTGGCAGGTGGTCCCTCCGAGACCCCCTGTGCTCCTAAAAGGAGCCCACCAGAGAGACAAACAGCGGACAACAACGTCCGTCGCCTTCAGTGACCGGAAGTGATCGCGGTAAATACCACTTCTGACTGCCCCTGCCCCCCATCTCTACCTCCCAAGTCCCAGCTGATTGGGAGGAAATGGGGATTTTGCAGTAACTTTCCCCTGGAGTGGGAAGGGAATGGAGATTTTACAGTATCCTTCCCCTGCCACGCCCACCAAGCCATGCCACGCCCACCATGCCACGCCCACAGAACCAATAAAAACGTATGAATCCCACCACTGTTATGCCCTAATCACTTTATGTGCTGTTTTTTGTGAATGTTGTGCATTCATGCTGTATTCTGTTACGCCACACAAAATGGAAATACAATAAAACCCATCCTAGATGGCTGCATTTTGAGGGGCCATCAGGATGACTTATCGTCATTTTATCCCATTAGGCAAAAATAAAATAAAATAAAATTTATTTTATTTATTTATTATTTTGACTTCTTAGTCGCCCCCTCTCCCCCAAGGGACTCGGGGCGACGTACACCAGCAGCAGTTACAACGATACAATATGGAGGAGGTGGAACAATAAATAAATAAATTACAATAATTTAAAACAATTAAAAACCCCAATGATAGTTAAAGTTAAAAATTAAAATTAAAAATGCCCAAGAGGTGGAGAAGCTCTAAATTAAGCCAGGCCGGCTAGTCGGAACAGGTGGGTCTTAAGTTTCATGCGGAAGGAGCGGAGGTCAGTCGTTGTCCTAATGTCTGGGGGGAGGTCATTCCAAAGGGTAGGGCCCATCACAGAGAAGGCCCTACTCCTGGGTGCCGCCCTCTGACACTCTCTGGAGGACGGCACCCGGAGAAGTCCCTCCCTGTGCGAGCGAATAGGTCGCAGGGATGTGTGGGGCAGAACGCGATCCCGCAGGTAGCTAGGCCCTGTGCCATGGAGCGCTTTAAAGATGGTAACTAACACCTTGAAGCGCACCTGGTAGGCCACAGGAAGCCAGTGCAGCTCGCGCAGGAGAGGTGTTATATGGGAGAACCTCGTTCTCCCCATAATTGCCTGCGCGGCTGCATTCTGGACCAACTGTAATCTCCGGGCACACCTCAAGGGGAGCCCCATGTAGAGAGCGTTGCAGTAGTCCAGGCGGGACGTCACCAGCGCGTGTGTGACTGTGCGCAGGGCATCCCAGTCCAAAAGGGGTCGCAATTGGCGCACCAGGCGAACCTGGTGGAACGCCCCCCTCGCCACGGCTGCCACATGGTCATCCATAGCTAGCCGGGCATCTAGGAGGTCACCCAAATTGCGCGCCCGTTCCACCGGGGCTAATTGCTCGTCCCCGATGGCCAGAGATGGAATGTACTGGTTGAACCGGGAAGCCGGAAGCCACAGCCACTCTGTCTTGGAGGGGTTGAGCTTGAGCCTGTTGTCCCCCATCCAGACCCGCACGGCTTCCGTGAATTAAAGGAACAAATTGAATTGTATTTTGGACTTCAAGAAAACCCTTTCAGGTAATCCCATAACCACATTTTCCCTAAATCCCTTCAGCTAGAAGACGTTGGCGACATCCTTGAAAAGATCCGCATTGGGCATGATGGCTCAGGTATCAATTCAGGCTGGCACCTTGACCAGGTAGACATACGGAGGCTTTTACCAAACGGAAAGGTAAGGAGGAGGTTTTTTGTAATGAGTATTTCCATCCAAATATCTTTCCTGCTTTGCTTAAAGCAGACGTTTCTCCGATTACCAACTCAAATAAATCAGTCACCAATTCAAATTTCAGACCCACCAAGAATGTAAGAGAGTGGCTTTATAAAGCCACAGTACAGGTAGGCCTCGACTTACAATCATTCATTTATTGACCGTTCAAATATTGACAGTATGTGCTTTGGGCACATTCACAGAATGGTTTCCTTAGTGACTTGACAATTTGCTTTCCAACAGACCCCCTTCCTGTTCTTTCATTCTTTCTCTTTCTTTCTGTCTTTCTTTCTTTCTTTCTTTCTTTCTTTCTTTCTTTCTTTCTTTCTTTCTTTCTTTCTTTCCTCTTCTTCCTTCCTTCTCTCTCTCTCTTCCTTTCCTTCCTTTCTTCTTTCTCTCCTTCCCTCCCTTCCACTCCTTCCTTCTCTCCCTCCCTCCCTCCTTTCTTTCTTTTTTTCTTTCTTTCTTCTTCCTTCTCCCTCCCTCCCTTTCCTTCCTTCCTTCTCCCTCCCTCCTGTCTCTTCCTTCCTTCCTTCTTTCTCTCTCTTCCTTCCTTTCCTTCATTTTTTCCTTCTCTCCCTCTCTCCCTCCTTCCCTTTCCTTCCTTCACTCCCTCCCCTCTTCTTTCTTTCTTTCTTTCTTTTTTTCTTTTATCTTCTTCTTCCTTCCTTCTTTCTCTCTCTTCCTTCCCTTCATTTTTTCCTTCTCTTCCTCTCTCCCTGCTTCCCTTCCCTTCCTTCCTTCACTCCCTCTCTCCCCTCTTCTTTCTTTCTTTCTTTCTTTCTTTCTCTTTCTTTCTTTCTTTCTTTCTTTCTTCTTTCTTTCTTTTATCTTCTTCTTCCTTCCTTCCTTCTTTCCCTCTCTTCCTTCCCTTCATTTTTTCCTACTCTTCCTCTCTCCCTCCCTCCCCTCTTCTTTCTTTCTTCTTTCTTTCTTTTATCTTCTTCTTCCTTCCTTCTTTCTCTCTCTTCCTTCCTTTCCTTCATTTTTTTCTTCTCTCCCTTTCTCCCTCCCTCCCTTTCCTTCCTTCCTTCTCTCCCTCCCCCGTCCCTTCTTTCTTTCTTTCTTCTTTCTTTCTTTTATCTTCTTCCTTCCTTCCTTCTTTTTCTCTCCCCCTTCCTCCCTTTCCTTTCTTTTTTCCTTTCCTTCTCTCCTTCATTTCTTCCTTCTCTTCCTGTCTCTCCCTTCATTCCTTCTTTCTGTCTTTCTCTCTCTCTCCCTTCTCTCCCTCCCTCCCTCCTTTCTTTTTCTTTCTTTCTTTCTTTCCTCTTTTCTCTCTCTTCCCTCCCCTCTTTCGTTGAAAAGAACTTTTGAAAGAACAAATGCATTTTTTTAAAAAAGTCAGGTAGGCAGAACGGGGTTGCCTGCAGGCACTTTAGGGGCTCCAGATACTCCATTGCCTCGACAGAGCCACGCAATAAACTTCCAGCAGATTGAGAAATCAGCTGCTGTCGATGAATGGAAGGGAGCCAGCAGCTCCATCAAGGGAGGTTGAGATAAGTGCGACAGCATCTCTCTCTCTTCCCTCCCTGGAACAAATGAGATTTTGTTGGCATGCATTATGCACATTTGGCTTCTTAGGGCCTTCAGTTTACTAGCAGCAGCAGTTGCATTATCCACATGCAGAAGACAGCTATCCCCAAGAATAACTGTCGCTTTATGTAAAAGAGATCTTAAGACTCTGGAAAGAGTGTAGAGAAGAGCAACAAAGAGGATTAGGGGACTGTAGGCCAAAACAGTTGCAGGAACTGGCCATGGCTAGTTGAGTGAAGAGAAGGACCAGGGGTGACATAATAGCAGTCTTTCAATATCTCAGGGGCTGCCACAAAAAAATAACAGAATAACAAAGTTGGAAGGGACCTTGAAGGTCTTCTTCTAGTCCAATCCCCTGCTCAAGCAGGACCCTTTCAGACAAATGGTTGTCCAATCTCTTCTTAAAAACCTCCAGCGTTGACTGGCAGCAAGTCATTCCACTGATTAATTGTTCTCACTATCAGGAAATTCCTCCTTAGTTCTAGGTTGGTTCTCCCCTTGATTAATTTCCATCCTTTGCTTCTTGTCCTGCCTGCTTGTGCTTTGGAGAATAGCTTGACTCCCTCTTCTTTGAGGCAGCCCCTGAGATATTAGAAGACTCCTATCATGTCTCCCCTAAGCCTTCTTTTCATTAAATTAGACATGTCCAGTTCCTGCAACTGTTCTTCATATGTTTTAGTCTCCAGTCCCCTAATCCTCTTTGTTGCTCTTCTCTGCACTCTTTCTAGAGTCTCCACATCTTTTCTACATTGTGGCGACCAAAACTGAATGCAGTATTCCAAGTGTGGCCTTCCCAAGGCCTTATAAAGTGGTATTAACACTTCACGTGATCTTGATTCTATCCCTCTGTTAATGCAGCCTAGAACTGTATTCGCTTTTTTGGCAGCTGCAGCTACTGCAGGCTCATATCCAAGTGATTGTCCACTATGGACTCCAGGATGCCACTTGCAGTTACTACTATTGAGCCAGGTAGAGCGGGGTCAACCTATTTTCCAAAGTACCTGAAGGAAGGACAGGAAGCAATGGATGGAAACTAACCAGAGAGAGATCCAAACTAGAACTAAGGAGAATTGAGAACAGTGAGAACAATTAGTCAGTGGAACGGCTTGCCTTCAGAAGTTTTGAGTGCTCCAACATTGGAGATTTTAAAGAAGAGATTGGACAACCGATTGCCTCGAAATTGTACAGGGTCTCCTGCCTGAGCAGAGGGCTGGACTAGAAGACCTCCAAGGTCCCTTCCAGCTCTTATTGTTCTGCTCTCCCATGATTAGAAATAATAAGAGTCCTACATCTGGAAACTGCTGCTGCCTTCCCTTTGTGGACAGATTTATTTCAGGACCCTGGACAGCTGCTCATGGCCACTAGCTGGCCGGCATTTCTTCTGCGCCACTCCTGCCGGACTCTCTCACTGAAAAAAAAACTCATTAAACAGGATCGAAACTGAATGTTGCTATTAGCTACGCCTAATCTGTCTGAACTCTCTGATTTAAGCATGCGACGGAAGGGGAAGAGAGAGAGAGAGAAAGAGAGAGAGAGAAAGAGGGAGAGAAGCCCAAGGCTGCACAATGGTGTCATAATCACGCCACAGGATATTACCACCGGTTTGGCTGCCAAGGCCTCTGAAAACGGTGCTACCTGATTAGATTGTGAGCAGGCATGTCAATGTGTCTGTGTGTGGGGGGTAGAGATGAGGTCAGATTAAATTGAAAGCATCTGGCAGGAGAAACCGCGTCGACTAGAGAGGGCTAAAGCCACGTTTCTCTCTCCCACTAATTGCATGGCCTCTGTCATAATGAATATGGCTGCAGAGAGAAGCATATTGGAGCATTTGAGTAGATCCTGCTTTATGCAGATCAAGAAGGGGAAAACCTGGAGCGAGAACATGGGGATTCTGACACGAAGAAATCACCAATATTTCCTAGAGGAGAACAAGCTCTCCTACACCATTTTCAGACAAATGGTTGTCTAATCTCTTCTTAAAATCTTCCAGTGTTGGAGCATTCACAACTTCTGGAGGCAAGTTGTTCCATGGTTTAATTCAGGGGTCAGCAACCTGGAGCCACGTGTGGCTCTTTCATCCGTCTGCTGCGGAGGGATGAAAGAGTGTGAAGATCTGTCCGTGAATCTCAAGAGACTCTGTGCCAAGCCTTTCCTTGCACAGCACCTCCTTTGGAAAATATTTACATGGCAGCTTTCCAAGCTAGATAAGGTCTGTGGTCATAAATTCACCTTTGAGAGGACTGTTTACCAAGCCTTGCTGAATGTGAATGAGAGGAATTCACATTCGTTTAATACAGCGGTGGGTTCCTGCCAGTTCTAACCTCTTCTATAGAAGAGGTTCCACAAATCTACAGTACCATTTATAACCGGTTCCATCTGCCCCCGCCCATCATCAAGATGAAGAGCGAGAGGAGGAATTCTGGGAGTTGAAGTCCACAAGTCTTAAAAGCTGTCAAGTTTGAACACCCCTGGAGGTTTTTTTTTTCTAAAGGGTTAGGGGTGCATGGGTCTTGTAACTCGACAGATTTAAGACTTACGTGCTTCAAATGTCAGAGTTTCTGAGCCAACATTTGGGTTGCTAAGCAAGAGCGTTGTTAAGTGAGTTTCACCACATTTTACAAGTTGGCCACGCCCACCCAGACATATGGCTGGCAAGCCACTCCCACCCAGTCACATGGCCGGCAAGCCACTCCCACCTAGTCACATGCCTGGCAAGCCACTCCCACAAAGCAGGCCACACCTACAGAAGAGGTTCTAAAAAAATTTGAAACCCACCACTGCCTCGTGTTTTTTGGGGAAGCCTAGATCAGAGCACTAGCCAAGTGTTTCCCTCAGCACAAGCTGCTAGTGTTGCCACAGAAAAGGCCTCGCAGATTTTAGAAGTAAATAGAATTTATTCATGCTGTTATATTTTGTCGCACTGCCCTTTCACCTTAGGAACGAATAAAGCCTGAGGGTTGCAAAGATTTCATGACTAAATCTTTTTTTAAATCTTTTTTTTTTAAAATTATTGTGATTTCAGGGTTCTGAGAAAACCACATTTCCATGTGAAAAATGGCTGGCAAAATCTGAAGACGATGGGGAAATTATGAAGGAACTGGTGCCCTCCAGAATTTTTACTGAAAAACTCATGAAAGATGGAACTCTTAAGCAGATTGATGAAGAAATCGACGACTCCCTGGAAAGTAAGTCAACTTCCTGGTCTTGCATCAATTGTGTTCCCAACTATTATGAGTTGCCTATTAGGTGATAGAGCAGGGTGTCAAACTTGAGGCACAGATCCCCTCCTCCT